>CM037090.1:70074139-70306565 GCA_020916435.1 Oxytropis ochrocephala
TGTTTTGCACCCAATCACTCATATCATCGCATCATGCATTAGCATTCAATCATTTCATTTGCATTCAATCATTTCATTTGCATCATATTCACATTTGCATTTCATGCATTTATTACGTAACAAGCAAAAAAGCGAAAAAAAAAATCATCATTCCACCAGATACCAATCATTGCACGTACGCGTGCACCATTAATTGCATTACCAAATGAATAAAGCTTTTCCCTCCTCGGGAAGATGCATTTGTTAGGTGTGCTCAGATAAACACGATAAGTGTCGTTCCCTATGTTTTGTTCCGCTAATATCAGAGCTTTAAGCGTTAATCTCATATCATATCACAGATCACCAAGTTGATCCCTTAGACCCCGAGTGGTCCTTCAGAGCACTACGCTCCTTCAGTGCCCTAAGTGGCCCAGGTCGCAACGTCGGAGTCGAGCCCAGCGGACCTTCGTAGACCCCGAGTGGTCCTTCAGACTAGTTGTGTCAGCCTAAGACACAATGGACGTCCTTCATTGTCAACATATCAGTTCTAGACCTGATCTTGACCCATCATGGCCGCTCGAATATAAAGGCCCCCTCAGACCGTTTAACTAGTACCATAGCTAGTTGCGCTCCTTCAGACCACGATGGTCCTTCAATTAAGGCCTAGGCATCCTTCCAGACCCTGAGTGGTCCTTCAGAGCCTTAGTGCTCCTTCAGGTCCTTGTTGACCCTTCATTCAACTCTCGGTTAATGCGCCAAGTATTAACCACTCCCTCTTATCTCTCAAACCTTCCACTTCCCCCTTAAACGGACAAAATTAGCGTCTATCTTATCTTTATTCCTATTTCTACTACGAAAGTTCGAGAACTCATCACTTTCTAGTAAAATACCAATAAAGAGGGCAATTTATTATACCCCAATTTTGTCCGTCTTCTTTTAGTTGCTTGTTTTATATAATTCGTATTTCGAAGCCACACAATTATAAGTTTTTAGAATAGCGTCTCTTTTTCTAATTTAAGCCAATTATCCGTTCAATTAAACTCGAATACCGTTACTTAAGCTAGGCATACTTGCGAATGATCGATCTTTTCACGCATTCTTCAGTTTAATCTCGATATTTGGGCCTAATTGAACATAAGTAGACTAATCTACATCGCTTTTCTCCATATTGGGCTTATCATTTTTTAGTACTTATCGCTTAATGGGCTTATTTCTTCTATTTGGGCTATATTCTAAGCGCTTTTGTTCAGTTGGGCCCGTTTTCGTTTTGCGTTTGGCCCAACCTTTTTATTTCTTTTTTTACCTTTTATGCAATATATAGTCCAAAATGTCAAAAAAATTCTAATTTAGTTTTATTACAATTTAAAAATGTTTAAGAGTCCAAAAATACAAAAAATATAAACAAAAAATGCCAAAAATATACAAATCCGAAAATAAAAAGATAAATACAAAAATACAAGTCCAGCCCAAATAACAGCTGGGCTTGGATCTTCATGCTCTCTCAAACCCTAGTCTTGGTCCCGAAGACTCATCTTCAGATCTGAAAAATAGAGAGAATCAGGGTAAATCAATTCATTAATTGTTAAACCTAATATTTTAGTATAAATACATGGTTAACCTTTAGTCTAGAAAAGGCAGCTGCAAATATCACTGAGAAATAAAGATTAGGGGTTCACATTGAAACCCTAATCACCTAAACATGTTTTTATTTTGAGATCTGAGATCTGTAGAAAAGGTTTGAGCAACCAATGAGCTTGAAATAAAAGTAATAATGATCAGCAAACACCAGAAGCGATATTAGAGAAGAGAGAAGTTCGTGGAATTTGGGTTGGTTATATCGTGCATATTTGTAAATCTGAAAATAGGTGTATTATTAGTACTCAAATCCATGTATCTGATGTATATGTTTGCTAGTATGTTTCTCTTCTTCACACGTTAGTATCATTATTAATCAAGATTTATTTACATGTGTAGGCCTAAATAACAAACAAGATAACTAAAAGTAAGCACATAATTAACAGATTAGAAAGAATTATTTTTAGGAATGGAGTAAAAAATTATTAGATCAGGTATTTGTTTGTCTTTTATGAAATCAGAGTAGGTTATTTTGTTGAAGATTCAAATTATTTGTTTTCTCTAAAAAGAGGTTCAGACTAGGTAGTTTTTAGGAAGAGCTTTAGGTTAGAGCAGATTCGTAATGCTGATTTAGGATACTCCCATTTTTTCAAAAAAACAAACATCTACAATCAAAGAAATTCAGCAAGACCAGACTATAAATCAAAATACATGTAGGAGAATCAGAAGCAAGATATTCCATCAGACCAGAAGGAAGAAACAAAAATACAAGAAGTACAAGAAACCAAAAGGAATAAAACAAGCCTGGAGGTCTGTCACCGGCGCCGGCGAGCACCGGCGCCAACGTCGTCATCTCCGGCGTTCTGCAAGCCGCTAGCGAAGCCCCCCTCCGTTCGCAAGATCACCGCCGCCTGAAACCGACCCATCACAGCACCGGTGAACCCTCTCCTTTCTACGTTCTCCTTTCTCCCTCAGTCATCGCGAATCTCGCCGGAGAACACCAACTTCGTCGGCGTCGGATATTCTCCTCAGGCGTCGTATTCTCTCTCTCACCGAAAATAAGGCGAGATTTTCGCCATCTTTCTTGGTCGAAGTGAAGTGAAAGCGTGTTGTATGCACCTGAGGAAGAAGAGAAGTGAGTGTTGTTTAGGTTTAGGGTTTCTATCTTGGGCTTTCATAGTGTCTCCACTATTTGTTTTATTTTTAATTATCAGAATACTAAGTACACCCCACGGATTCACGCGCACACCTCCCCTCACTTAAGCCCAGTTTCGCATACTGGGCTCTCATATGCGAACTGGGCTTCCTTTTTACACCCCATATTAATTATACAACCCCCTGCGACTAATAAAACATCAATTTACAATGTCCACCCCCTATTTTTCTGTTTAATTCTTTTCCAACTCAAATATAAAGATTCATTCTCTCGAAATTAAATAAACGACTAAGTCAGTTGTACAACCGGGTTAGTCATTATTTTAGGACCAATGAGCTGTACAGTTCAGTAATCCTGAAAATTTAATAAAATACAAATAAACTATTTTTTCCTAAAAGTAGGGGACTAAGTCGGTTGTACAACCGGGTTAGTCAGTGTAACGCCCCAAAATTAATCAAGTAATTATTTAACTAATTTAATTAAATAGTTTATTTAGTTGGCCTTATTAAAATAAATATGGGATATTTAATTTAACTAAGGAGTGGTATGTAACAAATAAATGGGTGGTATTTTAGTTAGATAGGGAGGGAGGGAGAAAGTAATTAGGGGTGTGCAATTAGGGCCCATTGGAGTTAAGTGGCCCAAACCCAATTAATAAAACCTTAGGGTCTTAGGAGAAACCCTCATTAGAGGAAAAAGATCAAAAAATTAGAAAGTGAGAAGATTGAGAGAGGGTGCGACGGCTAAGGAGAAGAGAGGAAGGAGAGGAGCGCTTGATTAAGGAGAAAAGGGGAAGGCTTGGAGTGTTGGTGTCTTGGAGGGGTTTCTTGAGGGCTTTGGTGTTATCTTCCTTCAATTAACAAGGTATGGGGGCTCTATTTCGTAGTTAATAATTTATAAAACATGAAATCATAGGGATTAGGTATTAGGAGTAATTATTTGGTTGATTTATAAGGTGTTTGAATGAACTACTTGAGTGATTGAATGAATAGGTGATTATATTGATTGTTGTATGGAGATTGAATTGCTATTGCATTGATTGTTGATATTAAGGTGTTATAACATGAATTTAATGAAGAACAATAGGGAGAATTAGAGTGATTGATAGGTGTTTGTGATATTGCATGAATAAGAATCGTTTTCACGGCGTTTGGTGGGGTTTGGGATAGGTTTGGGCAGTGAACAGTGTTAGGGGCGCCAAAGTGCAGGATTTTAGGCGCTGGGTTCTTGTTTGGTTCTTTGCGTGCGGAGCAAAGACTGGGGGGCACCACTGCGGGACCGCGCGCTAGTGCGCTGTTTGGGCGTGGTTGTGTCTCGGTTGGGTGGGAACAGGGGTAAGGGCGCCAATTCTGCAGGAATTAGGCGCCTGGTGTACTGTTGGGTGGGTTGTGGCATCGGTTGGCGCAGGAACAGTGTTAGGGGCGCCAACTTCGCAGGGAATTGGCGCCTGTGTGTGTGCAGGTGGGGCTGGGAAATTCTTGGTTGGGGAGTGGCGCAAGACTTGGCGCCAAATTGGCAAGCCCAGTGCGCCTAGTGCACTGTTTGTGTGTGCGTGCAGGTGTGGTGTTGCGCAGGGGGGCGCCATTTAGCTTCCCCAAATGCGCCTGGTGGCGCCTGTGGTGATGGCATGCGTGCGTGCGTGGTGTGTGGTGCAAGGGGCGCCATTTTGGCTGCCCCAAGGCGCCTGGTGTGTGCAGGTGCGTTGCGCAGGGGCGCCATTTGGCTGCCCCAAGTGCGCCTGGTGGTGCTGGTGTGGGGTGTGTGTGTGTTGCATGGCACAGGGCGCCATTTGGCTGCCCAAAATGCGCCTGTGTGCGCTGGTGTCCTTATGGTGTCAAATTAGTCCCTAGGTGCCAAATTAGTCCTTGAGGTGTCAATTTAGTCCTTAGGCGTCAAAATGGTCCCCGGGTGTTGAAAAGGTCCCTAAGAGGTGTTTTGGTCCCTAGGTGTGGGTTTAGTCCCTGGTGTTGACTTTAGTCCCTAGAGTGGCTTTAGTCCTTTGGTGTAGAATTAGTTCTTGGTGCCCTTTTAGTCTCTGTAAGGTTACTATTTATGGTGTTGTATATTATTGGTGAATAAATATTGGTGAGTTGGGGTCTATGACCTTTCTTCGGCGTTGGTGAGTCTATAAGGCTGTTGGTGAGCATGCTATTGCTTTATTTTGGTGATTTGGTTTTTCTGGTGCATAGTCATGGTGTCGCATAATCATATGCATTTTGGTGAATAGGCCTCGGCCTCTTAAATTATTGGTGAATGCCCTCAAGGCAATTTTGGTGATGGATCCACATGCATATGCCCGTGGAGTTTTGGGTTGCATCTCATACATTGCATTCATTTGCCGGTGACTGATTTGGGTGTTCATAAACTAGTGGGGTATTGGGTGTGACTGTATTTCTGATGTACCTAACTTAACTGTATTTCTGGTGTATTGGAATTGACTGTATCTCTGGTGTGTCTGTTCTACTGTGTTTCTTGTTTTATTTATTATTACCTATGTATTGAGACTCACCCTACTGCGTTATGTTGCTTCTTATGTCGGCAACTGCAGGTGACGGTGACTGAAGGTGACTAGAGTACCTTCTTCTAGTGTGGTCGAGTCAGCTCTGATACGTAGCACCGGGGGGGATGTTTAGTCCTTGTTATTTCTTAATGTTTTGAACTATTGTGTTAATTCTGTTATTTTCCGCTGCTGTAGTACTTATCCTCGGATTAATTGGTGCTATGTATCCCTTAAATTGGAGTTTAATTTGATTATTATTTTGGAGTTTTGATTTTGATGTTTGAATGTGGCACCCTCGAGTGGCCTCACTGAAAATTTTTATAGACTCTGATTTTCAATTAATTAAATAGTAGTTCATGTTAGAAGGGGGTGTTACATTAGTGGTATCAGGAGGGAGGGAGGGAGGGAGAAAGTAATTAGGGGTGTGCAATTAGGGCCCATTGGAGTTAAGTGGCCCAAACCCAATTAATAAAACCTTAGGGTCTTAGGAGAAACCCTCATTAGAGGAAAAAGATCAAAAAATTAGAAAGTGAGAAGATTGAGAGAGGGTGCGACGGCTAAGGAGAAGAGAGGAAGGAGAGGAGCGCTTGATTAAGGAGAAAAGGGGAAGGCTTGGAGTGTTGGTGTCTTGGAGGGGTTTCTTGAGGGCTTTGGTGTTATCTTCCTTCAATTAACAAGGTATGGGGGCTCTATTTCGTAGTTAATAATTTATAAAACATGAAATCATAGGGATTAGGTATTAGGAGTAATTATTTGGTTGATTTATAAGGTGTTTGAATGAACTACTTGAGTGATTGAATGAATAGGTGATTATATTGATTGTTGTATGGAGATTGAATTGCTATTGCATTGATTGTTGATATTAAGGTGTTATAACATGAATTTAATGAAGAACAATAGGGAGAATTAGAGTGATTGATAGGTGTTTGTGATATTGCATGAATAAGAATCGTTTTCATGGCGTTTGGTGGGGTTTGGGATAGGTTTGGGCAGTGAACAGTGTTAGGGGCGCCAAAGTGCAGGATTTTAGGCGCCTGGTTTACTGTTTGGTTCTTTGCGTGGGGTGAATCACGGGGGCGCCAGTCTGCGCAGAATCGCGCGTGCAGTGCTGTTTGGGCGTGGTTGTGTCTCGGTTGGGTGTGAACAGGGGTAAGGGCGCCAATTCTGCAGGAATTAGGCGCCTGGTGTACTGTTGGGTGGGTTGTGGCATCGGTTGGTGCAGGAACAGTGTTAGGGGCGCCAAGTTTGCAAGGAATTGGCGCTTGTGTGTGTGTGTGCGTGGGTGGGGTGGGAAAGTGCAGGGAGGGCGCAAGGCGGGCGCCAAAGGCGCCAAAGTGCAAGCCAGGCGCCTAGTGCTGCTTGTTTGTGTGTGCGTGCAGGTGTGGTGTTGCGCAGGGGGGCGCCATTTAGCTGCCCCAAATGCGCCTGGTGGCGCTTGTGGTGATGGCATGCATGCGTGCGTGGTGTGTGTGCAGGTGCGTTGCGCAGGGGCGCCATTTGGCTGCCCCAAGTGCGCCTGGTGGTGCTGGTGTGGGGTGTGTGTGTGTTGCATGGCACAGGGCGCCATTTGGCTGCCCAAAATGCGCCTGTGTGCGCTGGTGTTCTAGTGTAGGGCGCCAACTTTGGCAGCCCAAGCCGCAACTTGGCGCCTGTGTCTAGGTATGGTGTCAAATTAGTCACTAGGTGTCAGATTGGTCCTTATGGTGTCAAATTAGTCCCTAGGTGCCAAATTAGTCCTTGAGGTGTCAATTTAGTCCTTAGGCGTCAAAATGGTCCCCGGGTGTTGAAAAGGTCCCTAAGAGGTGTTTTGGTCCCTAGGTGTGGGTGTGTTGACTTTAGTCCTGGAGTGGCTTTAGTCCTTTGGTGTAGAATTAGTTCTTGGTGCTTTTAGTCTCTGTAAGGTTACTATTTATGGTGTTGTATATTATTGGTGAATAAATATTGATGAGTTGGGGTCTATGACCTTTCTTTGGCGTTGGTGAGTCTATAAAATTTGTTGGTGAGCATGCTATTGCTTTATTTTGGTGATTTGGTGTTTTAGTGCATAGTCATGGTGTTTAATTAATGTTTTGGTGAATACTACCTCTTAAATTATTGTGAATGCCTCAAGGCAATTTTGGTGATGGATCCACATGCATATGCCCGTGGAGTTTTGGGTTGCATCTCATACACATTCATCCTCGGATTTGGGTGTTCATAAACTAGTGTGTGGGTGTATGTATGTACCTAACTTAAATTGGAGTATTGGAATTGATTGATTGTGCTTATTTGTGTTTCTTGTTTTATTTATTATTACCTATGATTGAGACTTGATGTTGTTTAAATGTGAAGGTGACTAGAGTACCTTCTTCTAGTGTGGTCGAGGCCTCGTAATCTGGGGGATGTTTAGTCCTTGTTATTTCTTTATGTTTTGAACTATTGTGTTAATTACGTTATTTTTCAATGTAATTAAATAGATTAATTGGTGCTATGTATCCCTTAAATTGGAGTTTAATTTGATTATTATTTTGGAGTTTTGATTTTGATGTTTAAATGTGGCACCCTCGAGTGGCCTCACTGAAAATTTTTATAGACTCTGATTTTCAATTAATTAAATAGTAGTTCATGTTAGAAGGGGTGTTCTGATCGGAGTTCTAGAAGAATACCTATTCGGGAGTTCTAGAATACCTATTCTAAAACCAACTCACCTCACATCAAACAATCTCTTTTCAAAAAAAAAAACTCAAAAATAATTTTCAAAAAGTAGGGGACTAAGTCGGTTGTACAATCGGGTTAGTCAGCGTCCTAGGATCAGTGGGCTGTACAGTTCAAGGAATCCTAGGACCCCTACACTAAAAAACACCAACCCACAAACCTTTTTCTGGAAGAACTACGTAGCTTTGATTCCTCCATTGCATCCGGAGGTACGTAGGAGCAAGAGTCCACTCTTGTCAAGCACTAAAAACCAAAAATTTAATTAAGTTTTTTACACTGTAAATAAAAAGGGTAAATATTAATAAAACATAAATGATTAGACAAAGGATGTCGTGGGGTGCTAATACCTTCCCCACGCATAACGACTCCCGAACCCTAAACTTGCCTTATCCTAAACCTAAAGGGATTTTCCGAATTTGCCCTTAAACTAAAATTTGGTGGCGGCTTCCTTTTGAACCTTCGAAGAATCCTATTCCCGGATTTTTCGGTCGCTACAATTTCCATACGTAGGTTCAATATGAAATCTTAACTTCATTACTATTATGAAATGAAATCATGCTTCTCAACTATATAAATAAAAAAATTCAGAAATTTCACAGATAATCACCAATAGCATAAAGGAATTTCATCTAATATAAACAATCAATGCAATCAATCAAAATATCTCAAGCAAACAATCAATCAAATAATAATATACAACTTTTTTATGTGCTAACTCGTCATCGACGGTCTAAACTTCACTTAACTTTAGGTCTGAAAAGTAGTCAAATGATCTTTAGCTATCACTGACTCTTTAACTCTAGTAGAATTTAGGTCATTCTTTACTATTTAAATTAAAACTTTATGCTAACTGTCCCGACGAATATGATAACTTGTCCCCACCTGAAATACAACACGAAAACAATACTCATTTAAATTAAAACTTTATGCTAACTGTTTCGACGAATATGATAACTTGTCCCCTCGTGAAATACAACACGAAAACAATGCTCATTTAAATTAAAACTTTATGCTAATTGTCCCGACGAATATGATAACTTGTCCCCACCTGAAATACAACACGAAAACAATACTCGCTCTGGTAATTGTAATTTCAACACGTACTTTAGCAATAAGACAGCTACAAAGCTAAGAATACAATGGTGTTATACCCCAATTTTGTCCGAGTTCTTGTTAATAGTGTTTTAATTTACAAGGTCGCATTTTTACAAGTCTCGAGTCCTATTAATGCTTGTCGGTGTCATGTGAGTGTCGTTTAGATGCCATTTGTGTAATTGGGCCAACAGTTGGGCTATTGGGCCTACACAGATACAAATTGGGCTTATGTAGTTGGCCTGGTTCTAGTATTTATTCTATATGGGCCTCGTTTTAGCGTGTTTGTTCAGTCAGGCCCGATTTTACTTTTGTATTTGGCCCATCATCTTTTTAATTTGTTTGTTTATTTATCTAAGCAGTATATAATTCAGAAAATACAAAAAAAAAATCAGTTTTTAATTTAATTAGCTTTACAACCCTTAAAAATGTCCAAAAATGCAAAAAATAGTATTACAAAATACCCAAGAAAAAGAAATCCGAAAATATCAAAAAAAATACAAAATAAAAGTAGCACTAGCCCAAATATCAGTTCGGCTTGGATCTTCAAGCTCTCCTAAAACCCTAATCTTCCTCTCCAAGCATCTGAAAACAAATCAAATTAGGGTAAATCAATCCATTTTCTAATATAAATATGTGATCAACCCTCAGTCAAAGACACAACCCTCAGTCAAAGACACAACAACACTGCAAAAATCACCTAAAAATGATTAGGGTTCAAAATCAGAATCCTAATCCACTGAAACATAATTTCAAAGCAAAGAGAAGAATCAAACACAATAGCAGGAGCAGTTAGTAGCAGTGACAATCAACAGTAACAGTGAGACTAGCAGAGCAATATTCAGAGACATCTCAGAAGCTGGAAATCGGGTTAGTTTTATTAAATTCATACATTCTTAGATCTGAAACATGTAAACATAATAAGTGTTTAATCTGTCGCACTATAAGTTTCTTGTTCATATACTAAATAATATGTAGATGTACTTGCTGCACGTTTTGATTTGTGAACACGTTATTTTGCGATTTTCATGTTGATGATTGTAAACTTCAGCCAATACTTTGTTAATAGAAAAGGCTTTTGCTTGCATCTTAAAAAAAGGTCCAAAAGGACAAAAACTCTCCCTGAACCTTCGCCCTTAATTCTTTCCCTCTCTCATCCAAAACTATCGCTCTCTCTCTCTCTCTCTGATTGTGGGTGTGTGGCGCTTTTGAGATTATTAGGTTACAAATGTTAAGCTTACATTGTATGCACCTATCCCATTATTATCCCATTATTATTATGGGTTTTTTTTTGGACCCCCACCCTCTCTCCTCAAACCCCCACCCACCCTGTGAAAAGACGAAACTACCCCTGCGTTTTTACAAAATCACAATTTCTTCAAATTATTGGTCATACCTACGATTGACCACCAGCCACTCGCATATACGCACAGAGACGTATATATGATTGCCCTGAAATTCCACCACTCGCATATACCCCACCACAAGCCTATATACGATCAGCAATTTTTTACTCATCGTATATACCCATTTCCAGGCGTATATACGATTAGCCAGAATTCATCCACTCGCATATACGCCCAGCAGACCCTATATACGACGAGTTAAAGAGTAAGCATCGTATATACCCCCATTTTTATGTAAATACGATGAGCAATTTATTTTTATTTTTTTTACTAATTTTTTTTCCTTTGCTTGCAGTGTCCAGTAGGCATAGAAGGAGACGGGAGGTATCTCCTATCAGAGAGAGAGGGGAGTCATCTTCCGCTGCACCGAGCACAAGGACGAGGAGGCATAATCAACTGCATGCTTCCGCTAGGAGACAGAGACAGGCTGACCCAGCTGAGTATCAGCCTGAGCATCACCCAGCTCATTTTCAGGATGATGGGCAGTTTTATCTTGGGGATTATCTGCAGCAGACTTAGCGGGAGGATTGGCATAGAGGGAGGTCGGTTCCTCAGTATCATTCTCAGCCTCCTCCTCAGTACCATCGACAGCCTCCTCTTTACCATCCCCAGCCTATTCATTACCATGCACCGACTCCCGAGTATCAGCAGGAGCAGCCCCAGGCTGATACTTATTACTCAGACCAGTCTTTGTCTGAGTATCAGGAGGAGGAGCCCCAGCAGGATCAGGGGCATCAGGAGGAGGATCAGCCTCAGCCTCAGGCCTCTCTCTTCACTGACCTGGAAGATCATGGGATTTTGTATTTGTTTTTTGATGTATTTGTACTCATATTACTTTGATGTTGGCACTTTATTATTACTTTTTATCACTTGTTTTATTTTACGAGTTCCATAAATTTTTGATTTCATTGATTCGATAAAACAAAGTTACACAAGTGATAAAACATAAACAACTAGAATAAAAATAGACATATAAAAAGAAAATACAATAGAAACTACTGAGCTGGTGGAGTTAATCGACGTAGGATCTCAGCGACGGTCCTTCTGGTTTCGACGTACAGATGAATGTAACTCTTCCATTTAAACATAATATGATTCGACATCATCTGTCGGAGGTCATCCTCGGTGTTGACATCCACGGCAGACCAGTAAAGACCTCCATCAGTCCATTCCGATTTCCGATAAACAATACGAATTATCTCATGCTCGGCGTTCTCTGGTTGAACCATCCGCAGTAGTTTCTGCTTAAGAGCAGCAAATGATATGCAGTGTTTTAACCTACACGATACAACATCTCTCCCATTGAAACTAATATCATCATCTTGCAAGATGATGCCCTGATGATCAGCAAACCCCATATTAGAATGAACGAGAGTGAGGGAAGAAGGCTCGTAGTATGACATTAGCGAAGCCTGCATCATCTTCACTTGTGTTGTGTGAGAGAAGGAGGAAGTTGAATTTTTGGGGTGAAAATAGTGATGGTGGGAGTGGGTATTTATAGTTGAGGTAAAAGATTATCAACCGTTGATTTTGTCGTGCAATCCACACCTTTGATCAACTTTGAAAGTGAATTCATGACTGTTAAAAAAAAATTTACTGCAAAAAAAAAACAAATTTCAAACCCATCGTATATATGTCATTTGTGACATATATACGATGCGTAGTTTTAACACATCGTATATATGCCCTTAAGAGGTATATACGATTGGCCGTGTAAAATGCAATCGTATATACCTCTTAAGGGCATATATACGATGTGGTAAAACTACGCATCGTACATATGTCTCAAATGACATATATACGATGAGCCTTTTTTTTAAAAAAAAATATAGATTACAAAGGGCATTTTGGATTTTTCATTGTGGGTGGGGGTATGAGGGGAAAGGGTGGGGGTCCAAAAAAAACAAGCCTTTTATTATTATTATTTTTTAAAAAAAAAGTAAGTTGATCAAAATTTTGTTTGCAAAACTTAAGTACCTTATTGTTAATCATAACCTTATTTTACCATTCCACCCCATTTTTAATTAATTCTTTCCAAAAACAATTTCTTTTTTATTTTAAAATATAATTAGGGGACCAAGTCGGTTGTACAACCAGGTTAGTCATCATTCTAGGACCAATGAGTTGTACCGTTCAATAATCCTAAAAACTTATAAAAATATAAATAAATCATTTTTCCCAAAAATAGGGGACTTAGTCAGTTGTACAACCGGGTTAGTCAGCATTCTAGGACGAATGAGTTGTACAGTTCAAGAGTTCTAGAATACCAATTCTAAAATCAAACCACCTCACCAAGCCAACTTTTCTCAAAACTCTCAAAAAAATATTTTCAAAAAGTAGGGGACCAAGTCGGTTGTACAATCGGGTTAGTCAGCGTCCTAGGACAAATGAGCCGTACAGTTCATGAGTCCTAGAACCCCTGCAATAAAAAACACCAACCAACAAACCTTTTTCGGGAAGAACTACGTAGCTTTGATTCCTCCATTGCATCCGGAGGCACGTAGGAGCAAGAGTCCACTCTTGTCAAGCACTAAAAATTACAAATTTAATTAAGTTTTTTTCTCTATAAATAAAAGGGTAAATATTAATAAAGAGTAATTAATTAGACAATGGATGTCGTGGGGTGCTAATACCTTCCCCACGCATAATGACTCCCGAACCCTAAACTTGCTTTGTCCTAAACCTAAAGGGATTTTCCGAATTTTCCCTTAAACTAAAATTTGGTGGCGACTTCCTCTCGATCTTTCGAAAAATCCATTATCAGATTTTTCAGTCGCTACAAATGGTACGATCAGATTTGGGTTTTTAGGAGTTTGGGTGGGTTACGGGAATTTAAAAGAAAACGGTTTTGGAATTACTATTATGAAAGGTTGAAGGTTTGAAAAGGAGGGATGGCATGTTTTGTCTCACAAATGATGGGATCCATGCCCTTATGATCTCATCTTAAGCATGAGGTGCACAATTACTTTATTGTTGGCACGATATCTCTAATTCAATAGGTGAGTCATGCATTTAGCTTTTTAGATGTCCCACTCTCACCAATAATTCAATAGGTGAGTCATGCATTGTGCTCACGTAGGAGACGTCCTCATGGAGCCATAGACTAGGACAAGATTGTTGAAGACTAAGGGTAGAGGTAAGGCAGAAGCAAATGATTATGCTCCCACTGTGGTCGGCATTGTTGGATCTCGGAACGTACCTGATCTGTGGTATTTGGTGTCTTACTTCGCTTCACTTGAGGATGAACCTCGGGCTCTTGATGATGGAGTTCGGCCAGTCCGAGGTAGTCTAGATTTCCACGTCGGGTGGTGTGTACCTGCAGAGACTCTGATGCAAGTCAATATGAGAGCATTTGAGGGTGAGTATGGAATGGAAAGCGTACCTGGAATTGAGGGGCAAGTGGCAACACTTGCATTTATAGAGGAAGATGTCGCACCCGAGGCGTCGATGTGGGCGATGAATCCTGACCGTTGAGTTCGGGAAGCCGTCGTACCTATGAGCGATAGGTTGTCGCTGGGATTCATATTGGGCTTGGCCCAGTTCATGTGGGTATTTGGCCCAGTCCGGAACAAATCCTATAGACAATACTCTCTTAAGAAACATCATTTCTACAAGCTTCTTCCCAAGTTTTATGGTCCTTCTGTTGTGCAAAAAAGTGTGCAAGTATACACAGTCTAAACAAGTAAAAAGTGAAAATGAAGGCATGGTAAACATTCATTGTGTGTAAGAGTAAAATGACAATTAATTGACAGAAAACAGTAACAGAGTGAATAAATTCAGAGAAATGGTATAGCCAACCCTATTTTTAAAGACACTTTGTCTCTTTTTTTGTGTAGGTGTTGCCAACCCTATTTTTAAGGACACTTTGTCGTTTTGCAGTCATAAAAATAGTGAAATGAAGTTGCGTTGCTGCAGCTAAAGTCCTGATCAAATGGAAAAAAATCTCTCTGTAACAACCTAATTGGGAGATCTACTATGACCCACTTCAATAATTTCCAAATTTTGGAGGTCAAGGGTATGCTTTAAGGGGAAGAGGGTAGTGTGACATTATTGTTCTTACTTTCAAACAATACATCTAGTTAATAATTGGTTTTTTCTAATTTATCTTTTTGTCATTTTGTATTTGTTATCGGCTTCTAAAAGCTTGATGAGGAATATTCCTTTTGGCAATGATTGGTGAAAAGATTATAGAATTTTGCCTATATAAACGAGTGGCTAATGAAATGAAACAACCATATCTATTTCAAAATTCTCACCTATTTCCTTTCCTCTAACAAATTTTTCTCGCCCTAGCTCTCTCTCTCTCTCTCTCTCTCTCTCTCCTTGAGGGGCATTCTACCATTTCTGGCTTGAGCTTGATTATTACCGGATTGCATCTCTAATAATCCAAAGGCATTACACGGTATCACATTATAAAGGTCTTTGTGTGGGGGAAAGAAGCAAAATCACCAAATGTGCAAAACCATTTAAAAGCATGGAAGCACTAATGGACGAAGCCTTTTCAACAAATAAACCCTTTTATAATGCAACTAACTACAGCACAATCACAGACAGCAATTTCAATAAAAAATAACAATCATGCATTAGAAATTAATGGGTTTGTGTTACTGCTTGGAAAGAGTTTTGTTAATCTAGACCAAGGTAAATGTGCAATACATAAACTGATAAACATTAAACAGCATATCTTTCGTTTGAAATAAATTTAAAATGTATTCACATACACTGAATATGATGTCAACATGACTAGGATGTCTTCTAGCACAGTAATCTCTTTACACATCAATTTTCGCTTAAAAAAAAAAAGATGTAGTAAACTGAATCTAGGAACATGTGTGCTTTTATTAAATACACACACAGGCCACAGCACTTTTCTTCAGTAATATATTTTCCTGAGAAATATCAGAGCAGCACACTGACCATTTTACAAATGTACTTTTACATTGATATTTTTACCATCACCAACTAATGCTAGTTTACTGTTGATATGTGTTCCAAAGTATGTCCATCACTGACACGACAAAGAGTTGTCGCGGAATCAATGGATGTTTGGTTTCTCCCATAGCCAATACAACCATGCTATATATACATCACTGCCTGAAGAAATTTGTCAATGATTTACCATCAAGCTCTTTCTTGAAAAACCTGGTGAAAAATTCATTGAGAGTGAAATTTCTATAGAGAGGTGGTTTCTCTGCTGATGTTAGCTCTGGCAAAGGTCCAAAAGGCTTCTCCCTCTCCCCCGAGTTGAGGAAAACAGCTATTGAAACTCGTGGCTCTTGCGAAGAATTGGCTAATACCCGATGATTGGCACTCTTATACTCTTCATTAGAAACTATCTGAGACGCAAAATAATGTATGTGAGAAATCCAAATTTCATTAAAAAAAAAAGGCAAAGAATAGATTGTATAACATTTTCTATAACCATCTTAAAGTACAAACTTAACCAAAACTCCTTGCTCTGTATACTTATCTCTGTTTCTTGACTCTTGTCCTAAAGGATGAAAATTACACCCAAAGTTCTTGAACGTATAATTTATTAACTGAAAAGTGAAAACTAGTCCCCACATTATGTATTTTAATAAGTAATTCGATTTATAAAATACATATTTAGGATCTAATTTGAAGGAAAAATATCATTTAAGACATAGCAACTCCGGATCTTTCCCTTTATTCAGAAACTGATATGAAGAACATTTTACTTTTATAGCTTTGTCATATTTTACCCCTTAAGGGGCGTTTGGAAGAGCTTGTTCCTGCATATCTTATCATATAAGCAAGTGAAAATAATTTATTACATGCCCATTTTAAGCTTATTGTCATAAGCTATTTCCAGATTATGCGATGTCTATTTTCAATCCCTCTCTGATTGCAGAAACAGCTTATACATAAGTTATATATGATAAGTACAACTAACTAATCACCCCCTTAACCCGTACATATACTCGCTTCCAATTTATTTCCATAAAGGATTTTTCAAGAAATCAATATAAAAAAAAGGAGGAGAAGGAAAGAAGATATGTGACCTGAAGTAAATCTCCAATGTTGATAACCAAGGCTCCTTCAAGAGGCTTGACATGAATCCAACCCTGCTCGGTCTTAACCTGTAAGCCACCAATATGGTCCTGCAGTAATACCGTTAATGCCCCTGGATCCGCATGGGAATTGAGACCAACGGTAAGTTCAGGCTGAGGGCAAAACGGGTAATAGTGCCCAACCAACACCCTCCCATCCAGCATACCCATTTCCTTGAGCCTTCCTGCATCTAATCCTAACCCTTCACTTAACAAACCCAGCACTACATCTGCCACTCGCACCACTTCCTTGTCCCACTCCATCACCTCCTTCCTACACACCTCTGGAATCTCTTTCTCTTCAGCTGCAATTGGTCCCAACTTAACCTGCCAAATGCAATTCAAATAATCTTCTTTTAGAGAACAAAATAATGATAAATTAAAAACAACTATATTTTTATCACGATTTTGGCCGAGTGCACGCTCCAAATATCCTCATAGCTTATGTCTTTTGGGTTAACTATAGGACTAATCTGAAATTGACTTAGAGAACTAGGGATTTCTTTGCCTCCCCGACGTTGCCTCTCTAGGATTTGATCTTTCGACCACCTCCTAGATTGTGCTTCGCTTACCAGCTCAACCACCATCATTGGGTTAAAAAACAACTATTTAATGTGTGGGTGAACATGACAAAAGGTATCAGAATGCATACTAAAAGTGTAATAAAAGCTTGAAGAGCATAAAGAGTAGTTACTTATAAACTTTGAAACTACAAATAAGATGAGATGCAATCTTCATAGATATCATCGAACATTATTAACAACCAAAAACAATTAAGTAACTAACTGAATCAGTAAGTAATTATCAGAAAGCATAATTAGCTAACATAACCAATTCTTCTAATACATGAGATGAAATTGCATATCACTTTACCAACCAATTTTTTTTTAGTAAAACTGCAAAAATAAAAGGCTTAAATATATATTACCCCCTGCAAATATACTCATTATCCATTTACTCCCTGTAAAAATAAAACTTTTAAAAAAGACCTTGCAAATATAAATTATTTCTAGTTACACTCTGCTGTTAGATTTTGTTAACAACGTTAAGTGTATGTTGAAACACTTATTATTTGCAGGATGGTAAATAGATAATGAGCGTATTTGTAGGGGATAAATGGATAATCAGGATTTTTGCAGGGGGTAACATATATTTAGGCAGGGGGTAAATGGATAATTAACATATTTGCAGGGGGTAACATATATTTACATTTAATGCCATTAACAAAATCTAACAGCAAGGGGTAACTAGAAATAATTTATATTTACAAGATCTTTTTTAAAAGTTTTATTTTTACAGGGGATAAATGGATAATTAGTATATTTTCGCGGGATATATTTAAGCCAAAATAAAAATTGCAGGAATGATTAGTTACAAGTTACAACATTTTGTTTTGGACTAAACTCTCAATTTAGTCCCTAAATATCATTCTCTCTTATTAAACAATACAAATTTATTAAAAAGTAAAGGTTATTTGTAAGCATCAATTTAGTCTCTAAAACGTAGGACTAAATTGATTGAAAGTAATAAACATTAAGCACTGTTTAAAAAGCACATGTACGAAAGAGTGATTCTTATTATGTTTCACTTTTTGCCAATTTTTCTATTGTAGTAATGCTTAATTCAACTACAAAAGTGTGATTAAATTTTCTATCGAACCTGAAGCGTGTCACGCCAGCTGGCAGCTTTTGATTGGAACAGATCGACGTTAGATATATACGAAACACCCGTTCCAATCTCCCTACGGTACACCTGCGCCCTCGCCTCCGCAGGTTGCTCATGAAACGCCTTCATCGAAGATATAGCCCGGCGGAGAAGGTCTAGAGAAACGCCGTGGTTAATAACCTGGAAAAATCCAACCGTACTCGCGGCGAAACGAATCTGATCAACGACGGCGGTGCGGGACTCATGCACCGCAGAGAGATCAATCGTTGGAATTTCCGGTTCGGGTCCTGACCCGGGAGCTAGGTCCGATAGGGTTTCAGGTGGATGAATGAAGAAAGCGGGAATGGTTTGGATACCGGAGTCGACTAAGCCTTTGACTCCGGCTTTGGTTTCATCGAATTGTTTAACGGCTTTAACGCGGTCGTAAGAAGGAATTGAGTGGGCGGTTACGGTGGCCGGAGGTAGCGACGGTGATGACATTGGGAATTGAATTGAAAATGAGAAATAATAATAATAATAATAATAATAATGCGGAAGGAAATGTTTGTGTTGTTATGATTGATGGTATTGGTGGCGGTGGTTTAAATGGGTAGTATTTTTTGAGTTGAAGACAGGAAAATCTAGTTGAGTAGCAAAAGTTTAACACTCAACGGCAACGTGGATTGATTTTGATGTTTCAGAATGGAATTTTCTGAATAGTCAAATTAGACAAGCGTAGCTAATAAGACGATAAGGTAGAACGATTTGGATTAAACACCTTTTGATTTATTTACATTGTAAGTAGGCTTAATTACATTTTTAATTTCAAGTCTCCCCAATTTTCTAGAATCTACCGTTTCGGTGCTCACAGGCTTGCATGTCATTTTGGTCCAAAAAAGAAAAGCATTGCATGTGATTTCTACGGTGTTTATGGTACAAGTTTCTGTCTGAGGACCCCAGTTCATCTAGTCCAAGTCCCGTTATCGTTCTTTCCGTGTATTAATTAAAAATTTAAATATATTTTTGATCCTTATAAAAATTTGAAAAAAACCTTTTTACCTTTTATAAAAAATATTTACTCACTTTTAGTCCTTAGATTTTTCTCTGCCAATGTTTTTAATCCACTCACTTTTTGGGGTTTTAACAGTTATGGGTGACTAATACAATTGATGAGGTAAATATAGGGACTAAAAGTGAGCAAAAATTTTATAAGGATTAAAAATAAAATTTTACTCCATCCGTTACGGATACATCAATTTTCGTTGTTCAATTTTTATTTATATTATATAACAGAATGAGTAAATTTAATAGGAACTAAAACCATATTTAATGCTTAATTAATTGACATTGGTAAATGCTTATTCAAGACAAAAGATAAGGGACGAGGAATCAAAAAGAATACTAATATGTAACCCGTGTGATGCACGGGAAGCAATTTATATGAAAGACATTAAAAATAAATAATTTTGTGGAGAAAATAGTATAATTAATAAATAAAATAAGTAAAGAAAATTGCATTTAATTTGGCGATGTTTGATAATAATACATCAATTTTATTGATTGAAATTTAGCATATCCTCCCCCCTATTAAGGCTGAATAAACAAAAACCACATAAAAGGCCATTTTGCTCTATGTCCTTACTTCACTTTCACATACCCATGGCATCATAAAATGCAAGCATACTTTTACCATGCACATACAATGATATAGCCTATCCCCAAATGGTAACATGTCAAGAAACTTGCATGCACCGCGCAGTACTATTTGCATGGGTTTTTAACGTTTTTCACATAAGCCTGTGTATGGCACCATATCATGGGATTGACTTATTTAAGCAAAGGAGTCACATGTATCTTTGTCAAAAAGTATCAAATGGCACGTTTGTAAATGAAACAAATATCATATGCAAATAATTAACCCCAAATCCTTCACACTGTGCAACATCTTTCTCTCTTCTTCTCTCCACGCTCTCTCTCTCTCTCTCTCTCTCGAGACCTCTCTTCTCTCACATCTCACACCATCGCTCCACCAACTCCAAGCCACACCACCACCCCTCAGCCACGAGCGCTGGCGAGGGGTGGACGCCAGAGACCTCCGCCCTGAGAACGACTATTTTTCTATTGTCTTTGCATCCTGCGAACTGAAGTGACGACGAAGAGGACAGAACGAAAGATGCACGAACCACGCACGCAGCCACACCGCAACCTCCGTCTCATTCTGCTCTTCTCTCAATTTCCTGGTAAGCCCTCATTTTTTTGAAAATCTGACTGAAATTGAAATCCCTAATTTCTAATTTCTAAAATTGATGGAATTTGGGGAAATTTATTGAAAAGCCTAATCTCGACCTGTGCAGTTAAAAGGATGTAGGATTAATTCTATTGGCCGAGATTGAGGTGGCCGAGATGAGGTGGCCGAGATAAGGTGGCCGAGATTGAGGTGGCCGAGATTGATCAGTCAAGGTCATGTCCGATGTTGATGTGAGATGAGGTGCCCGAGATGAGGTGGCCGAGTCAAGGTCATCTCAAATGGCACCTTTGTAAATTAAACAAATATCATATGCAAATAATTAACCCCAAATCCTTCACACTGTGCAACATCTTTCTTTCTACTTCTCTCCACGCTCTCTCTCTCTCTCGAGACCTCTCTTCTCTCACATCTCACACCATCGCTCCACCAACTCCAAGCCACACCACCACCCTCGCCCACGAAGCGCCGGCGTGGGTGGACGCAGAGACCTCCGCCCTGAGAACGATTATTTTTCTATAGTCTTTGCATCCTGCGAACTGAAGTGACGACGAAGAGGACGGAACGAAAGATGCACAAACCACGCACGCACCCACACCGCAACCTCCATCTCACTCTGCTCCTCTTTCAATTTCCTGGTAAGCCCTCATTTTTTGGAAAATCTGACTGAAATTGAAATCCCTAATTTCTAATTTCTAAAATTGATGGAATTTGGGGAAATTTATTGAAAAGCCTAATCTCGACCTGTGCAGTTAAAAGGATGTAGGATTAATTCTATTGGCCGAGATTGAGGTGGCCGAGATGAGGTGGCCGAGATAAGGTGGCCGAGATTGAGGTGGCCGAGATTGATCAGTCAAGGTCATGTCCGATGTTGATGTGAGATGAGGTGCCCGAGATGAGGTGGCCGAGTCAAGGTCATCTCAAATGGCACCTTTGTAAATTAAACAAATATCATATGCAAATAATTAACCCCAAATCCTTCACACTGTGCAACATCTTTCTCTCTTCTTCTCTCCACGCTCTCTCTCTCTCTCTCTCTCTCTCTCTCTCGAGACCTCTCTTCTCTCACATCTCACACCATCGCTCCACCAACTCCAAGCCACACCACCACCCCTCAGCCACGAGCGCTGGCGAGGGGTGGACGCCAGAGACCTCCGCCTTGAGAACGACTATTTTTCTATTGTCTTTGCATCCTGCGAACTGAAGTGACGACGAAGAGGACGGAACGAAAGATGCACGAACCACGCATGCAGCCACACAGCAACCTCCGTCTCATTCTGCTCTTCTCTCAATTTTCTGGTAAGCCCTCATTTTTTGAAAATCTGACTGAAATTGAAATCCCTACTTTCTAATTTCTAAAATTGATGGAATTTGGGGAAATTTATTGAAAAGCCTAATCTCGACCTGGGCAGTTAAAAGGATGTAGGATTAATTCTATTGGCCGAGATCGAGGTGGCCGAGATGAGGTGGCCGAGATAAGGTGGCCGAGATTGAGGTGGCCGAGATTGATCAGTCAAGGTCATGTCCGATGTTGATGTGAGATGAGGTGGCCGAGATGAGGTGGCCGAGTCAAGGTCATCTCGGCCACCTCATCTTGGCACATCAACATTGGACATGACCTTGATTGATCAATCTCGACCACCTCAATCTCGGCCACCTCATCTCGGCCAACTCAGGATCGGCCACCTCATCTCGGCCACCTCATCTCGGCACATCAACGTCGGACATGACCTTGACTGATCAATCTCATCACCTACCTATTATCTCATCTCGGCCACCTCATCTCGGCTACCTCATCTCGGAATATCAACCTCAGCCGAAACCGTTACTGATCAATCTCATCTCCTACCTACTATCTAGGATCGACTGGCCCTTAGATACGGTACAGAACAGTATCATTATTCCTATGTCTCCCAACAAATTATATAGTTTTGAAGTTGTGAAATGACTTCAAACTAATTTCACCTCGGGGTGGCATTGACAATTGTTTCACAATGATCACAAGCATAGTTGTTACCACATTGAGTAACCCTTTTGAAGCATGTATTGCATGCATCATACAACCACCCTTGGTCTAGCTCGATCTCAATAACCTTAGCGAAAACAACACTGAATCCCGTCTGCATTATAATTGAAGAATATGTTACGTGGTTGATGTTTAGCCAAAGTCACGTTGAGGGTGAAGATCCTGTTGAGAATGATGTAAATATCTAATAATCAAAAACGTGCTCGTGATGAATGCGCCGCCCAACTATCTGGGACAGTTGAGGGTGAAGATCCTGTTGAGAATGATGTCCATGCTCCTAATTAGAAAGATGCTGAAAATGCTGATGTTTATGCCCCTATTTAAGATGCTTTTGGTGTCCCAAATATCGTTCATGCTGGTGCATATATGCGGACGATGCGTCAACCGATGTCGATGAGGACGATGATAGCGCTTCCAACTGAGTCTGTGTGGTTTCATTTTCAGTGAAACTTTTATGGGTTACTTTGTGTGTCTCGAATATGTAGCTAAAACTTTTGGGGTTGTAACCTTTATTTGGTATGTTGTTGTATACACTTGGATGAACAACCTCACCTTTTATGTTCCCAACGAATGTTATGTTGTTGTATACATTTGAATGAACAACCACACCTTTTATGTTTCCAACTGATCGTACCTTGACCAATGAAGTGTTGAAGTGTTGATTGATTCGTCTGTGGGCCGGTCGTTGAATAGGTGAAAGGACCGGTCCTGGCTTCACGCGTTGAGCACCTCGGGTGGTACCTGCAAAGACACTCCGACGATCTAGTGAGAGGTCGCCGGGCAGATAGCACAAGGTTAGAGAACGCACACGATACCATATGCGAATGGCGCGATATATACTGATGATGTCCGACCGTTTAGCGAGAATTTCGCCGGCGAGAGTGCGCTCCGCCAGGCGTGTTGGGCGATCGTGATGGGTCGGGCGCGCAGTCCAATTCTTTGCTGGCGATCCTCGTAATTGCTAATACACCAGAACAAGTTGCCCCCAAGCCTAGGTCGCTTAAGAGCGGCCGAGGCTTGAATCGACCCTGGGGTGAAGTTATCTTTCGACGAAACGCGCGCGCCGCTTTTCATCGTAGAGGCGGTGTCGACCGCTTGTCAACCATCGGCCGTGCTGTCGCGACGGTTGGTTTTTACTGACATTTAAGACGTGACGTTTGGTGTTTCCGAGGCTGTCTGGAGACAACCATTGGTGAGAAGACGGAGCGTTGTGACCTTTCGTATCCCGGTCCCCTTCGCGCCAGAAATCTGCACTATAAATAGCCCTTCTGCTGAATTCATTTCTCACGCTTTCAAGATTTGCTCTGCCAACGACCGACTCGTCTGCCGCCGACTTGCATTCGAAGCTGTTTCTGTCTATTTGCGACCGATCTTCAACATCTGCTTAAGGTACGAATCGACCGCTCCCTTTACTCTTTTAAACTTGAGCTTTTTCTTTAAAGTGCTTCGTGCTTTTCCACGCCTCGTGATAGGGGTGTCAGTCGAGGATGGCCACCGCTTCTCTCATGAGTGCTCTACTCGATCGACCTGACTCGATCCCTTTATCACAGGTGTTTGTGTATGCCACGGACAAAGTTAACTGCCCGTCTTCCCGGAAAACCGCCCCAATCTTTCGCCACATACATGTCGAGGCCGGGCGAACCTAAGTCGTCTTCGGGCGACAAAAGCTCTAGCTCTCCAAGTAGTTCCGCGAGCAGCACGGGCTCGAGTTCTCGTTCTTCTGGTCGGGGATCGACTAGCTCCAAGAGTACTAGTTCCAGGCCCGCCCATTCTGCCGAGCGGCCGAGCAGCTCTCCACCGCCCGAGGACGTTGTATCCCGAGTGGAGGGAGAAGAAGAAGACGCCGACGTGATTATCATTGATGATGACGAGGCGCAGAGTGCCGTCCTGGTCGTGGACGAGGAGATGGTGGAGGCCGGCGCGCCGGGCGAAGAAGTCCAAGGAGAAGAGGTGGCTCAGCCCGAAGTCAATGTTTCTGGTTTGGAAGCCAACATCGGAGGGTCGAACGAAGGGTCGGCCGAGGTTCAAGCTGAGGTCGAAGTCCAAGCTGACGTAGCTCGGGAGGTGTCTGACATGTCTTGGGTGTCGGAGACTCTTCGCCTAACAGAGCATTCTTACGGTCGGTCACGATGCTTTGCCCGATCTACGAGGCGCCTTGAAGACTCACACGGCCTGGAGGATAAGAGGTATGAAGGAGGCGAAGATATCGCGACTTACTCTTCCAACTTCAAGTTCACGATGTATCGGCTCGTGCTCGAGAAGATGAAGATTACCCTCCTTTCACCGAATTCGGTAGCGACGTCTTGCGCCATATTGGGGTCGCCCTTCACGGCTTCATCCAAACGCATGGGCGTTTTAAAGACCTTTGAGTCTTGTCACGACTGCCGGGTCTGGGTCGGCGCAGTATCGATGATGCTTTTCTTTGCTATCTTCGAGTGGTGGCTCGCAGAGAAGGCCAACAAGGAGAAAAGGGAGCAAGTCTCCTTCAAGATGCGAAGACCCATCACCGATTTTTCAAAGCGTTCAGAGTCGTTGGGAGCGGCCCGGAGAAGCGAGACTTTTGGATCGTTCCAATCAAGAGGCCGGCAAGGCCGTTTGGAGAGTTCACCGGACGGGATCTTTGGGTCCCCTTACTTCCCTATTATGTGGAATGAGGCTCATTTCTCGCAGCGGCGGGAGATTACATCTATACTGATGAAAGATCCGGGAGAGGCCGACCGGAGACTTTTGGAGATGATAAAGTCATTTGGCGGGCATGATGCGCCCAGATCCTAGGGGCGACATACCTTGCCGCCCTTTGTCTTGTATCTGAAGGCTATGAACTGGAGGCCGAGATTGGTTCGCTTTTGAACTTTTTCGCCCTTATATTCTCGTTGTTGACTTTTCTTTTTCTTCTAACTCATGACTCGTTATTTCGCAGAAAGGATGGCCGCAAAAAGCCGGAACCGCCGCAGCCCCGAAGCTCCGGAAGGAGGGCTAAGGGACTCGGGCGCTTCTCGGTCGGGGTAATCTGAACCTTCCTCCAAAGTCCTCACACCCCTAAGAGCAAGGAAGAAACCGCCGCGGCAGCTCTCTCGCCGCCTCCTCGGTGCCGATCGCTCACCCAAACCGGCCAAGCGTGGATTGTCGGGTCCGGCCGCAACGGAGGAAGTTCCCATCATTCACCAAAGCTTGGCGCGGCCGATCGGGAGCAGCGATCGAAGAAACCCATGGCGCTCTGCGCTTCACTCTGTATGGGGTCGATAAAGTCATGGCCGAGTGGTGGCCGAATCGATGGTAATTTTACCTTCTTAGTCTTGTACTTTTCATTTACCTTTGTTCGAGCGACTAACAACCCTTCGGCCTGAATTTTGCGAGAAAAGGGCAAAGCTTTAAGCGAGGCGCGGCTAAAATATGACAAGCTCCTCGATCGAAGAAGGAGGCCCTTAAACGGGGAGGAAAGCGGGCGGCCGCAAAGAGGAACAAGGAGCTTGCTGCTCAGGTCGCTACTTTGAAGGCCGATCTTGATGCTACGGCCAAGAGAGAGGCTGCCTGGGCGGCCGATAAGGCCGAGCTGGAGGGAACGATCCGAAAGGTGGCCCAGGCGGTCAGAGGTCGCAATTGAGCGCTTTTTCAATGCTCTCGCAAAGTGCGGGTATTGAATACCGTCTGCAGATCAATTTTGATGACAAGATGATCAAGCCCACGCACTACGTCGACAACAACAAGATCATGTTGCCTGCAGAGTATGACGAGCAAGGCAACGTCATTCGCCCGGCCACCGTTCTCTTTTGAAGCCCGCCTGCGAGCGGTGTAATTTTGTAACTTTAACTTGCCTTCGGGCCCGACAATTTTTACGCGCCGTGCGGTTCTTTAGTCGTGGCGCGCTCGGCGGCCGGCGGGCCCCATATTTGTAATGACAATCTTTACTTGCTTTCAACTACGCCTCGTTCAAATTTATATCGCTATGTCTCGTGCATTTCTTGCATTTATTCGCCTTATTCATTTCGAACTTGTACGCTCGGCGCCGTTTCGTCGCTACCGAGATAGCGCTCGTTTTGATCGCTTTTCTTTGCGCGCCTTGTATGTTTATTTTCTCTAAGTCTTTGAGCTTTAAGACCGTTCGGTCGTCATTCGCGCTTATTTCGAAAGCATCCATTTTCTGAAAAGTTAATATCCCAACGGGGCCTTGGATCGCTCGGCGACCTTCAATCAGGCCCTTTCGATGGCATTTAAGGTAGATCGTTTCGACGGCCTACCGCGATGGGTTATTACTTAACCTTTGGGCCATTTTCGATGGCGCTCGGTTGGGACCGTTTCGACGGCCATTTCGATTCGCATCGTTTCGACGACCTAAGGTTTGCGGGTTTTAACCCTTGGGCCATTTCGATGGCACTCGATTGGGACCATTTCGATGGTCGCTCGATTTAGATCGTTTCGACGACCTGTTTTGTTGGGCCATTTCGATGGCAACCGTTGGGATCATTTCGATGATCTCTCGATTGTAGACCGCTCGGGGCCTACTCTGTTTGTGGGTCCTTCTGACCCTTGGGCCATTTCGATGGCGCTCGATTGGGACCATTTCGATGGTCGCTCGGTTTAGATCGTTTCGACGATCCGTTTATGTTTGACCAAGTTGATAATCTTCGATCGCTCCTTTGCCGCGGGCAGTCTTGAGCGACCGGTCATACATTCTTGCGAGAAAGTAAAGAACACATCATGTTTCTAAAGGTCAGGCCTCTGTAAAAAACCCAGTGGGAAAAAGAGCGCCTGCCCGCTTTTCATTCATAGGTTGGTCATTCATTACACTCAAATTGTTCATTACATTCAAACGTGGCACCGAGCATCCAGATCAGTGGTATTGACTGGATGGCCATCACCAGTGCTTCGAGCATTTGGGCCAAGGTCTACCTCATCACAAATTTGCTGATACAGGTCGTGGCTTCGTCTTGCAGCCTCAAGGTCGGCCGCCAGGGTAACTACCTGGTCGTCCTTGCTGTAGAATTTCATCTTCAGGTGTACTGTTGATACCACGGCCTCTAGCTTGCCCGGTGGTCCTACTACCAACGATGCAATCGATAGCATGATTTGAGGGGAGTACGAGGAACGCCGTGCGGACCGCCCCGCATAAGGTGCTATCTCGGTGTCGCCACCAAATGTGACCATGAGTTCGATCGTTCCCAACGGGTAGGTGACCGCTCCATTGAAGCCCGTTAAAGGTGTTGGCTCGGCCTGGGGGATTATCTCGCTCCGGTCAACCTTGATCTTGTCAATTAAGCCTTCAAACATGATGTCGGCCGAGCTACCCTGGTCGACCAGGATTCTTTGAACTTCAGTATTGGCCATGACTGCCCTGATTACCAACGGAACATAATTGTTTGGCCTGCCATCGTGCAGGTCGCTGTCTCCAAATGAGATGGGGGGTCTGTTCGAGACCGGTGGGACTGTTGATGTTGAACCGACCATCAGGAGCTCGTCCCACTTCTTTTTGGTGGCTTTCTTTGATTCTCTACGGTCCCCGGCGGTTGCCACCGTGGATGACCATAGCAACGCTACGACCTCCGGACCGCGGGGCTTTCGACCTTGAGACCGGTCTTTTCTTGGACGCTTGAAACAAGTAGAGCGCCCTTCCTCTGTCGAGGATCGGTTTCTTCTTCGCTTTCGAGGTCGGCCGCCTTCCTCCGCCTCACATACTTTCCCAACTTTCCTTTACGAATGAGCTCTTCAATATCATCTTTGAGGCCACACGATCGTTAGTATCATGACCCCTTGCTTTTTGTGGTAACGCAGTATTTTTTAGTCGGTCGTGCCCCCTTCTTGAGCACGAGTGGATCGGGCCACTTTACTCCCACAAATTCATTGTTTTGGCACTCGCTATAGATCTGTGCAATGGAGGCGTTTAGCCGAGTGCGATGATCGAACGTCTTATCTCGAAAGTCAGACCGATTGTCGCGCGCGACATTCATGCCCTCGCCGCCGGCTTGCCATTTTCTTCTTTAGGTCGTGCGCGGACGGCCTTCCTTGCTGCCAAGGTTTCTTCGTACGCCATGTGGACGTTAGCCCTCGTTAAGAAGTAGCTGAGATCTTGGTAATGGTTAAGAGTGAATTCTTCTACGAACCGGTGGTCCGGTCGAATACCACGCTTCAGATATTTCAACTTGTCCTTTCTCGACAAGTCACGAACGGACTCACTTTTTCGTGATTGAACCGGTCGATATATCGTCTCAACGCCTCATTCTCACCTTGAACGCAGCGAGTCCAAGTATTCCTCGATCGGTATTGGCACCGGTTGGCGGTGTAGTGAGACAAGAAGATTCTCGATCAGTCGCCCCGGAGGAGATGGAATTGGGCGCAGAGACTCCCACCATTCCAATGCTCGGCCGCCCGCAGACTCGGGAAAGAGCACGCATTTCATGGTCGGTCCCAATTCCCTATAGCAGCAAAGAATTGTTGAAGTAACGGAGATGCTTGTCGGGATCTCCTCGCCGTCAAACTTGTTGAGATTGGGCGGCATGCGAGATCTCTCGGAATCTTATAACGCCGATCTCTCCCGAGAAGCGGCCGTGCTCATTCTCGAATGCCGTTCGACCCAAAAAGGGTTGCATTGCGAGGCATGCCTCGCGTTCCCGGCATTCCATAGAATCCTCCGGATGGGCCATTGGTGGAAGCCGAGGTGGCCTCCGCGCGCCGCTTTGGCCTCCTAGGTCGACGAAACGCCCCTAATTCTCCCATTTTCGTAATCTTCCAGCTCTTCACGAGAATCCCAAGATCTGCTTCTCGACCGACGTGACCCGGACGACTCATTAGAGGAGTATCGTGGGCGAGCGGCCGCGGTGTCAGGACGGTAGCTGGAATCTTCATAGTCATCGGACATCGAACGCGGCGCTCACGCTGCTCGCCGGGGCGACTGCGTGCCCCGCTTTCTCGCCGGAGAATGATGAGTAGTGCTCTCGGCGTGAAATGCTCCTTCGAGGAGGGGAGCGGTGTCTTCGCGCCGGTCGGCGGCGAGCTGAAGGTTCTCCGTCTTCCGCACTCGGGCGGCCCGGAACTGAACCTCTTTCATACTGGGAGATGAGTGCATCTCGGTCTGCGATCACCTGATTCTTGTTTTGCAAGATCTGCGCAAACGGCTTGAGTAACATGGTCCGGCAGAGGTTCCTGAATGCCCGCTTCAACCAGCTCGGGCGGCAAATCTCCAGGAACGGCCGGATGGATCTGCTGGAGGACCGGTCCACGACCGTTGTGTACCGAAGGTTCTTGTCGTTGAAGTCCTTGAGATTCGTGGATCGTGGACGCCACGCGCCCGGGTCGCCGCCGATTCTCGCGGAGGATTGAGTCGAGAGGTGGCCCGCGTGCGGGGCCGGCCGCGTGGAGCCATGAATGTGGTAGGATAGCGCACGGGCCTCCCACTGTGGTCGCCAATTGATCGTACCTTGACCAATGAAGTGTTGAAGTGTTGATTGATTCGCTGCGTGGGCGGCCGTTGAATAGGTGAAAGGACCGGTCCTGGCTTCACGCGTTGAGCACCTCGGGTGGTACCTGCAAAGACACTCCGACGATCTAGTGAGAGGTCGCTCGGGCAGATAGCACAAGGTTAGAGAACGTACCTGATACCATATGCGAATGGCGTATATATACAGTGATGTCCGACCGTTTAGCGAGAATTTCGGCCGGCGAGAATTGCGCTCCAAGCAGCGTGTTGGGCCGATCGTGATGGGCTGGGCCGCAGGTCCAATTGCTGTTGGCAGTCCTCGTAATTGCTAATACACCCAGGAACACCAACAAACGTTATGTTGTCTGTTTTTATGCTTCTACTTATGGCATTCATATTTTTCATGTGATTACTTTCCATATACGTTACGTTTAGCAACAAGTGCTAAGGACAATAATACTAATTAAACATCAAAATATAGTTGCTCAGGCCCGTGCAGAGCACGAGTGAGGGTCTAGTGTATAATTAATGGTTATGAAGAATAAGTATAAATATAAGGTACAATTAGCGGATATTAATAATCTAAGGTGTTGTCATAAAAATAATTTAAGGTATAAGTAAAAAAAAATCCAGCTAGGAAGAATTGAGGTTCCTCACGAAAAGGTGCGATCATAGTTTGATTTTGATTTTTTGCTTTCATATTTGGTTCATTTTTTTAAGGGTTTTGCTTTTTCCACACTCCCTCTTACTCAAAACACATCACATAAGAGCGTGAAAAGACCAAAAGGTCATTAATGAAATGGCCAAAACATGTTTTTTTTTCAAATTATTTCACTTGTTCGAACATGGGCATTCGAACAGGTTCGAATGATCCCATTCGAGTGTGTTAAATATTGACACACACACCCTCTTGTGCGTAATTTAATCTGTTCGAATGGCACCAATCGAACAGGTTCGTATAACCTTGTTTTAACACCTTATTTTATTATGTTCGAACAGTCTCATTCGAGTGTGTTAAATATGAACCCTAACACCACATTCACCAATATTCCTTAACACGGAAGCATGCTTCGAACAAGGCCGTTTGAACCGTCATTAATCACGTCCTGCAAGAGCGTTCTACGCGAGGTCATTTTTGGAATAAAATCTGTTAAGGGGCGTGTTTGAGTAGGAGGGGGAGTGGGGAAAGTAAAACCCCTTTTTTATTACCGTATTAGTTTTATTTTGGGTATGACGTTTTTGATCTAATAAAGGCCCATGCTTCTTCCAACCCCCTAGCTACTCGATGGACACCCCTTTAGAGGGTGAAAAGACCAAGATACCCTTAATGAAATTTGTTATTTCTATGTTTTTAAACATTATGTACGGTTCGGCGCACGCTTGGCCGAACCAATTCGGATTTGACTGCACCGAGTATGCTAAATTTTAGTCAGACACCCTCTAAAGTGTTTTTAATATGTTCGGAGCACAGCCGGCCGAACTGGTAATGAGGGGTGTTTTTCATGATGGTGCTGATGTGGATAGTGAGGCTGCTCATAGTGAGGCTCCTGACCCAGTTGTTCATACCGCCTCTCGAAATCCCGCCGCCGCCATCGCAGCCCATCCGCATCTCGCTCGGCGCGCTCGACGCTTCGTAAACGTGACCAGCAGTTTTGTTCCTCGTCATGGTGTGCTCAGAGGTGAAAGAGTACTAATGTCATTGTCATGATGATGTCGTCGTCGTCGCGGTCATGCACCAGAAGCCTCGCCTCGCGCAAAATTGTCTGCTCTTGAACTCGCCACTGTTACAAAAAAAAATTAAAGAAAACAAGTAAAAAAAATAAAAATATATAATTGTGGATTCCCAGATTTAGAGGTAATTTCGGGAAGATTTGTCTGGGAATCCCGGATTTACCTCACGTATAGGTAAATCTGGTTCGTAATTTGTACACCGGCTTTACCTATACGTGAGGTAAATCCGGGATTCCCAGAAAAATCTTCCCGGAATTACCTCTAAATCCGGGAAACTCCAGATTTTTGACTTACTTTGTAACATCCCTAGTTTCGCTAATTTCGAATTAAAAAATTAACGAGTGATTTATTATTCGAATAAATAATAAATCAAGTCTCGGATACGAGTTTGTCGCGGAAGCAAGGAATAACTGCTAAGTTATAAGATAATATTTATTTGCATAATTGAGGGAATTGTATGAATTGGTATGTGCTTGTTGGGCAGAAATTGGGTTTTATATAGAGAATTAAGAGCAAGGGTAAAACCGTCATTTCTCCTCATATTGAAGATTTATTATTTGGTGAAATAATATACTGAGTCCTAAATATGATAGAATCATGGGAATGATAGTTAATTTGCTAAGTTATATGAATTGATGATTGTTTGATTGATTAGAATAGAGTTTAACAGATTAGTGAACCAAGGGCATTTTGGTCATTTCAATGTCACTTAAACCCTCAGCTCCAAAAACATAAAAACAACCCATCTCCTCTCATTTTGTGCAAAAATTTGGAAATCAGAAAAAGAAAGAAAATAGAGGTTGAGAGAGAAAGAGAGTCATGGCAGAGGAGAGGAGGAAGAAGAGAGGAGAGTTTTCACAATCCTTCATGCATGTTCTCCTTTTCTACACCATTATATTCAGCTCATCACTCTCCATCTATTGTTACTAATCTCATCATCAACAGTATTCTTCTCCTCATTTCACCATTGGAGACACTCCAAGCTCAAATGTTGATGAAAATGGGGTTTTGGAGTCTCATATGGTTTGCATGTCAAATTTAGAATAAGATTAGAGCTTTGGAGTAGCCACATTGTGTATGGAAGTGGTTTTTGGAGTGATTCAGCTACTTGGTTTTCAAATGTAGTGGAGGGGATTTTGAATTTGAAGTGATTGGGTAGCTTGAGTTCGATTGGAAAGCGGTTCGTAGTGTTTCTAGTCGGTTTGGGGTAGTTGGACTTCGTTTGTGAGCTGTAATATTCAGTTTGGGATCGACTCCAGCAACCACATTTCTGTTTGGGTCGTGTTTGGTGGTAGAAGAGTGATTGGGAAGCTTTGGGTTTCGGTTTGGGAGTGTTGGAAGTGTTTAGAACGGGTTCGGTTCGAGTTCGTGAAGTTTCGGAGCGAGTTCGGAAAGTTTTGGAATCGTGAGCATTTCCAAGTCTCAGTTGTTTTCTTGATTTTCATCACGATAGGTGAGTTTTACTCATGTTTAGGGATTTTTGAATTCTGAATGTTTGCCTAATTTGATTGGTTTTCGAAATTTTATCGTTTCGTGAATTTTGAGTCGAAAACGGTATTTTTACGAAAATCACGGGTTTATGAAATTTGGAACGAATTCATTATTATGAATTGATATATTTGGATTGGAATATGTGGCTGTATTATCTGTTTTATGGTTGGAATCGTATTGGAGAACGGATTGGATACGAACGGAATGCAAAACGAAACGAGCAAAAATACCATTCTACAGACCCAGCACGGGTCGTGCACACCCTGGCACGGGTCGTGCCAACCTTGCTGTAAGTCTGGCTTGAAATTTTGCTTCCAGATTCCGATTTTTCGTTTCAACGCTCCTTTCGATTCCAAACTTCTAATCTTTTTCCCAACCAATTGTGATGATCTTGGATTGATAATGGCTTAGTTTTGAGCATGATAAAAGTTGTTTTGAATGAAATGTTTTGAAGTTATAAATATTTCGAAAAACCGTAAAATCTAGAGTACGTGTGGGAACCAAATGTTTTATAACTGAAATGTTGATTGGACTGATTTCATAAGTTCATACTTATGATGATATGGTATTATAACTTGTCATATATAGAATTATGTTTTCGATGTATAAATTATATCGAATATAGGAGACGACCCAATGTGGGTATGATATATAAAATATATCGAATCGGGGTGACGACCCTATGTGTTAGCATGCTAGGTGAGGGAAGTCATGAGCCCTTGACCTAGGCCCCGGTGCATATATGTTATGTTGCTCTTAGGATTTGCGCTCCTATTAGCCAAGATGGGGTTCACCCAAAGCTTTCAGAGTCGGTGATGTGCTACAAAGTGAATTTAGACCGTAATTCCTCACTTAAGCTTCTTTAGGTTGCCGGTGCGGGATTACTATTTATGATTGATTGTTGTATGTAATTCTTTCTGAATTACTAGTTGTAGTTTTATAAATGGACCGAGTGATAGGTAAGGGGTAACGGTAAGACTCACTGAGATATGTTATCTCACCCTATCATATGTTGTTGTTTTTCAGATAAACAGAGGAAACACAAAGTGAAGAGGAACGATTAGGCGATTCGTCTTGGAGATATGAAGACATACATAGTGATTTGAACTATGTTATTTGGATTCTCTATGTTTATTTTGTACTTAGGTTTATGACTTGCAATTTGTTAAGTTGTAAAAACCTATGTTAGTTGTTTCATTACTTTCGGATATTGAACACAGTGTTGTATATGTTTTAAGTTGTCTGTGGTATTTGAGTTGTATTTAGTCAAAGTACTCTATGTTTGGTATGACTCTTGGTTAGTATTCCGAAGTTTTACTTGTTCAATATCTGAAATAGGATTACTTCTACTCTGATGTATGTTATTAGGTACATTTTGGTATTTCTATTAATTAGAAATACTAGGGTGTTACATACTTGTTTTCGGATTTACTCAATTGTGAGAGTAAATCCGTTTTTTGTAACTTTCTAGGGGTATTTTTGTCCAAATGGGGAATTATGGGGGTGGGAGAGAGGAAGGGGGGAGGTACCAAAAAAAAAAAATCTTTCTTATTGTTCCCATGTTTCAGTTGAATAAAAACTGTATAGTACAAGTTCACTTGCTATGGTTATTTGTTAATTGTTTTGGGTCTTCTGCAACCCCAATGTAGTTTTGGGTTGTATAGTACAAGTTCACTTGCTATGGTTATTTGTTAATTGTTTTGGGTCTTCTGCGACCCCAATGTAGTTTTGGGTCTTAACTAATGGTTGGATTTTCATGTTTTATAAGATGGTTTAGATTTCTTTGACACAATCTACCATTGAAGGTCTCTCATTACTCTCAGGCCATCAACCATCGAGGGAATGGACCTCTGTATATGCGCCCTTAAGAATAATATATGCGCCCTTAAGAATAATATCAACTCTTTGTCAATGAAGTCCTTGTAGTTTATAGTTGTGATGGCATGACCACGACAAGTGTCGGGTTGTGGGAACAAATGGTAAAAAACTTTTGTTAGCACATACAACTACAAGAGTAAAATTTTGTTAGGAAAATAGTGTTCAAATTTTTCTAGCATATAAAGAAAATCACAGATGCCCTACTTTCTATTGGTGAGAGTGTCTCTCATTAAGAACAACTTGATGTTATCTTGGGTGGACTACCCTCAGAGTTTGAGTCTATTGTTACCCTTATTTCTACAAAACAAGATTGGTTCTAGTTTGAAGAAATTGAGTCTTTACTTTTGGCCCATGAAATTCGTGTCATCAAAAATACTGAAGTTCTCAATACTGTGGCCGCAATCAATCTTACTAAGTCCAATATTGCACCCACAACTTCTCAAAACAACTCAACCACTCTACCTAACTAGTCTAATCCTCAACTCAATTACACTGCAAATGAGACCTCCACACGTATTGCGCTGTCAACTCAACTCAACTCAATTACACTCCTCGCAGCAATATACGGTATTACGCTGTCAACTATGCTACGAGTTTTGGTCATGATGCAAGCCTCTGTTATCACAGATTCTGATGACACGGTTTCTTTCAATTATTGTAATTTTCCTTCTCCTTGTATTTTACCTTCTACATGTACTTTAGCTAATACCTACCTACTGATGATTCAGTCACTTCATCTACTATTTCTTCATGTACTGAACCTATTATAAATGCAATTTCTACTTCCAATAGGTCTGTTGTTATAGCAATTCTACTTTTAATGCTATCAATTCATGCACTTTAGCGTCTGCAAACACATCTGTTATGAGCACTTTGCACTCTGTGGGCTCACCTGATAAACATACCAATGCTAAAATATCTAAATCTAATCTCAAATTTACGAATCCAATCTTTTCATGCTTCAACTTTCTGTTTTGAAAAAGCCATCTCAAATGATTTTCCACAACCTTCATCTTTCCAAATTAATTGTTTCCTGTGCTCTTTGATTTTCTGAAAGTACTCAATTCCTTCCTTGTGAGTATTTGTTCCTAGCCCTGTAAAACACCAAAACCATAAGTAAGATAGAACTAAAAGATGAATTCTCAGAAAACAAAGCGTTGTGCACATTGTGATCCTGAATGGTCTCGCCTTATAAGACTTGCGCAGAGACAGTAGCATAATGCATAATTAGCATAATTAAATAAACTGTAACTCATCTTACCTGATCGGAGATTATCATGACCTGACCAAGGTTTCAAATTGTGGTTGCGGTCGCGGTGCGTTGCTATATTGCTATTGCGGTTGCGTTATTGCGTGCGCGCGCGATGCGATGCGATTGCGATCGATGCGGCGTGAAATAATTTTATATTTGCACAAATTTAAAAAAAAATGCTATAATAATTGTAATTCTTTATATATCTTTTATGTATAGTTTTTTTTTATAAACTTTCATTCATTTTTAAGACATTAGATCATTAAATCGTAGTCGAATGAACATGATCTAAATAATAAAATTTCTAAATTCTATTATTTAAGCAAATATAAGCATTGGCAAGAACTTCATAGTATATAATATATAATATATAGTACAAACTAAGTCACAAATGGTCTTAATTTAAACGGGAACTATAGTTAAATTGAGATTACACTTCATACAATCCGATTGTAAAAAGCAACGTCATATTGTCACCACCAGCTAGAGATTTGTTTTCACTGCAAAAAAAATGATAAAAGCCGTAATTAATATCTTAAAGTTTAAACAATATAAAATTGAAATGTTTTAAAAATATAACTTATATGATATTTATACTCAAAAGTATACTTACATGATAGGTGCTACCACATGGTGGAATGCGCGGAGGATCATAATCTCTACTTTCACTTTGACTATCGTCTTGTGTAGCTCCTTGCCCAAAGATATAACCATAAAATCCACTACCTGATTGTTGATATTAAGGATCTTCATAATTCATTGATTGTTGGGAGTATGATGAAGCTTCATCACATATTGATTATATGGGTTGAAAGAAGGATAATAATAAACAGGTGGATAAGATACTTGACTGCTGATGTGGTTAAAATGAGGTGTTGCGGTGTTGTTGCGGTTCTGTTGCGGTTACGTTGCGGAAAAACAGGGGATTGGAGATCACAACGCAATTGCGGTGTGATGCCGTTGCGACCACTCCCGCAACCGCAATATTGCGGCCGCAACACCTGTTGCGGTCCGCAATTTGAAACCTTGGACCTGACCATATCGTAATGACTCTTTGCTTCCGTATTTTTCCTCTAGCTTTAGTCCAAGTCTAAGCTTTATATTTTTGAATTCTTTATTCTCTATTATCTTTTTAATGCTAGCGTCCCACACACATTGATCAAGTTTCCACTTAATGGAAGAACACCATACCAGTCTCGAGTCTCGACCCCCCAATCGATACACCAGGCATGTAGAAAAAGTAAAACAGAATTATTCAATAAATAAAAAACAGTTACATTCTCACCCGAATTAGTTAAATGATGGAAATCTATCAAAAAAAACCTAAATAGTCGATCCAAGAAAGTGGAGCGGTCAACCCCAAAACGGTAAAGTGCTTTAGCGGATAGCGATATGGCCGCTATTTTGACCTCCAAAATGCAATATATCACTACGCCAGATTGACTAAAAAAGAGCGCCACCATAAGCAGCGTTTTTTAATAAACGCCACCTATAGATGAAAAAGCATAGGGAATATTCAGCGTTTTTTGGAAAACGCTGAGTATATGGATGACGAGAAAGGGGAATACTCAGCGTTTTTAAAGAAACGCTGAGTATATGGATGACGAGAAAGGGGAATACTCAGCGTTTTTAAAGAAACGCTGAGTATATGGATGACGAGAAAGGGAAATATTCAGCGTTTGTTTAAAAACGCTGCGCATCTTGTTGCTCGCTCACATATAATCGCGTTTTTACACAAACGCTGAATATTCCCCTTTCGTCATCCATATACTCGCTTTCTTTAAAAACGCCGAGTATTGCTTCAATAAAATTTTTTTGCCCGCTCGCTTTTCTCTCTTTTTCTCATTTCCATTCGCGCTTCTCTTCTCTCTCTCTCTCTGCAGACGTTCTCTCTCTCTTCTCCACACCCAAAAACCCACAAACCTCTCTCACTCACGGCTCTCTCTCTCTCCTCACTCTCATTAGCTCTTCCTCTCTCAACTTTCCCTCATTCTCGTTCTCCCTAGCACCACCCACAATCCCCCAAACCCACAATCCCCCAAACCCACAAACCCATAAACACATAAACCCATAAACCCATAAACATCATTCTCGTTTCTCTCTTCCTCTCTCAACTTTCCCTCATTCTCGTTCTCTCTAGCACCCATAGTCCTCATTGCTTGTCCTCATCTTCTCTCAAAGGTTAGTTCTCTATTTTGTTTTTTGTTTTTTGTTTTTTAGGTTTTTTGTTAGGTTGGAGATGAATATGTAGTTTGATTGGAATATGTTGAATGTGTGAAAAAAATATTTGATAAGAGAGGAATATGTTGAATGTATTTGTATGTGTTTGATATGTGTAAAATTAGTTGAATGTGTTTGATAGGAGAGAAATTAGTTGATATGTGTTTGTTGCTTGGTTTTGTTGAGATTTTGATTCTCAAATGATAGAGTTTTTTAAGCAAAGTGTGTGTCATCTATATTAGTAAAATCAAATATGCCTAAATCGAATATGCAAATTGTTTGTTAGGTTTTGGGAGTTTTTTTGTCTGAGCTTCGCGATCGTTGTTCTAAATCGTTGGATATTTGTCGCTGTGTTGCTTCCACTTGTTCGTACTTTTTTGTTCTTTTGTTTATTTTCTATGAAGAATTAATGACTATATAGAAGACATCAAAGTCTTTGATTTGTTTAGTTGAAACTAGCTAGCTAGTTGATTGAATGTCTTAGCTTCAATAAAATTGTAAATTCTCTTATCCGAATTTATTATAGATATTGGGACATTATGGATAGAAAGTGGATGTCCGCCAATCGTCCGTCCAAGGAATATAGAGATGGAGTGGATTATTTTGTGAACTCAGGTTGTTTCAACGTTTAGGAGATCTAGTAATATGATATGTCCTCGTTTACGTTGTTGCTATGTAAAAATCGCTTAATGCGCACGAGTTGGGGGGACATTTAAAGGGTAATGGAATTGATCAAACTTACACTTGTTGGACAATGCATGGTGAGGAAAGAGTTGAATCTTCGAATATGGGTAATAGTATCGAGAGATGTGCACCGGCTGACACCGAAATACCTACGTTTGTTGGGGATGAATTTGAAGAGATGGCAAAGGCTTTTGAAGACGATCTTAATGACCGTCCTCAAATGTTTGAGAAGTTGATAACGGATGCAGAGACGCCGCGTTGTATGAGGGTTGTACTGAATTCACAAAATTATTGGTCGTGATAAAGTTGTATAACTTGAAAACTTGCCACGGATGGACGGATAAGAGCTTTATCGAATTACTCACACTATTGAAAGAAATGTTGCCAAGGATAATGTGCTCCCTTCTCGGACGTATGATGCAAAACAAATGTTAGGGTCCATTGGCTTGAACTATGAGAAGATACACGCTTGTCCCAATGATTGCATTCTATTTCTGAATGAACATGCATTTTTAAAGTCGTGTCCTAAATGTAATGCATCGCAGTATAAAAAGAAAGATTCTCGCTCCGTAAAAGGTGTTGTGGTATTTTCCCATAATTCCTCGATTTAGCGTATGTACCGTAGTTCGTAAGATGCAAAACACTTGACATGGCATGAGGATGAAAGGATTAAAGATGGCATGTTACGACACCCGCAGATTCTCCGCAATGGAAAAAATTTGATATTGATTATCCCGATTTTGGGTTGGATCCAAGAAACCTACGACTTGCATTGTCGCCGATGGTTTTAACCCGCACGGTATTCAGAGTAGCTCCCACAAAGACATGGCCCGTGATATTAGCGATTTATAACTTACCTCCATGGCTTTGCATGAAACGCAAATATATGATGTTGTCTTTGTTAATTTCTCGCCCAAGCAACCGGAAATGATATTGATGTATACTTGGCTCCTTTAATTGAAGACTTGAAGCTAATGTGGGAGAATGGAGTAGAGGTGTATGATGGGTTCAGGGAAGAAAGTTTCAACTTGAGGGCTATGATTTTTGGCACAATTAATGACTTTCCAAAGATACGGCAATCTATCCGGTACAAGACGAAAGGTCGCAGTGCATGCCCTATATGTGAAGATAACACCGATTGGATGTGGTTGGAACATGGTAGGAAGAATATCTACCCTGGTCATCGAGATTTTTGCCATCTACTCATCAAGATCGATCGTTGAAAAAGGCATTCAATGGGAATACCGAAACCCGTAAAGCTCCCACGGCTTTGACGGGTGAACAAATGCTTGAAAAGGTGAAAGATTTGAACATTAAATTTGGGAAGCCATTTGCAGGAGAGGTTGCCAAACGGGGTGGAAGAAAAAGTCGATTTTCTTTGACTTGCCATATCGAAGTCATTATATGTAAGACACTTCATTGATGTGATGCATGTTGAAAAAATGTCTTTGAAAGTGTCATTGGTACCTTACTCAATATGCCAGAAAGACTAAAGATACCATCAACTCGAGGTTGGACTTGCTTAGTATGGGGTTGAGACCAGAATTGGGTCCGATAAAGAAGGGTACACGTACATATCTACCTCCGGCAATTACTTATTCCTAAATTTTTTTTGTAGGAGACATTGGGTTTTGTATGCAATTAATCCTAGTAAAAAAACCGTGTATTACCTTGACTCACTTCAAAATCATTACAGAAACCACATGGAGTTTGTGGAGCTTTTTATGTGTGTGTTTATTTTGTGTCATTCTGCATTTCTTACTTTTACTTATATATGTATATATTGTTATTAATATAGTTATATGACATTCTATTCAGCGGTTTAAGGACATATTGGGAAGTGAATAAATTAACGGTCAGATGGTTACCAATAGTTGTAAGTTTCTAACTTATACATTACATTATTTTGTCAAAAAACTATATTCAACTCAATCTAACAATTAACTAATCTAATTATGTTTTGTAGTGTCCTAAACAATTGAATAACATTGATTGTGGGTATTACGTCATGCAATATATGAAGGATATAATTACCCTAAAGAAAACGACTATCCCCAAAGAAGGTATCTACTTCTAATATATTTTTATATGATTTCGATTTAATAGTGGTTCTTTCCAATATTTAACCATTTCAATTCTAATTTTATTTATTTATATAATTTCATTATTTTAGCGATTGTCAAAGCAACACATACTCTGTTGAGCAGATTGTTTGAGATTAGGGAGAATGGTGCACTATCTCTCCCGCTTTTTTTTAAAGTTTCATTTGGATACATATAAGTTAGCTTAGCTAGTTTTTGGTTCATAATATTGTAACTTGATAGCTTGTTTTGGATACATATGAATTAGATAATGAAACTTCTTAGCTATTTTGTTTTGGTTCCTCTTATGTAATTTGTGTTCCTCTTAGCAAATTGATTCTGTTATGTATTGGATTGGATGGGTACATGCATGTAATTTGTAAATATAAAAAGGAAAACACACAAAACAAAAAAAAATAAAAAAATTTAGGTAATACTCACGCTTTTAATAAAGCTACTGGTATTTAGTAACACAAATAGCAATACTCAGCGCTTTTAATAAAGCTACTGGGTATTTAGTAACACAAATAGGCAATATTCAGCGCTTTTAATGAAGCTGCGTATAAGGGGTAATATTCAGCGCTTTTTAAAAAGCGCTAAGTATCCGGGAGGACGCTTAGGATATATTCGCTTTTTAAAAAGCGCTAAGTATTGGGAGGACGCTTTGATATATTCAGCGCTTTTTAAAAAGCGCTAAGTATTTGGGAGGACGTGTTTTGCAATGGGTGGCGTTTTTAGGAAACGCTACCCATTGTTGGAGTGAATAGCCAGCGCCACCTTCAGCAGCGCCAAAAACGCTGCCCATTGTTGAAAAAAAACGCTGCCCATCTACTAGATCTGTTGTAGTGTATGTATGTATAAGTGGTCAATCCCGAAAAGCAGAGTGGAGCGGCCGACCCCAAAAACGCTAAAGCGCTATAGCGGGTAGCGGTATGGCTGCTATTTTGACCTCCAAAAATGCCATATATCTCCAGTGTTAAGACAAATGTTCTGTGGAATGACACTCGCTCTGAATATTTCTCTCCTCACCGGGGTATCCGGCAAGGAGATCCCATCTCACCCTATTTGTTTATTTTATGTATGGACAGGTTAACTCATCTCATTGCGGAGCAAGTGAATAAAGGTGCTTGGAAGCCTATCAAAGTCGGTCTTCGTGGTCCTGAAATTTCTCACCTAATGTTTGCTGATGATCTTCTCCTTTTTTGAAAAGCCACTGAGGAGAATATGCACACTGTTGTTAATACTTTGAATGATTTCTGCAATCTCTCAGGCCAAATGGTTAGTTTGGAGAAAACAACTGTTGGACTAAACGATAACCTTAGAGGGGGTGAATAAGGTTATAGGCTAAAAATAATACTTTTTGAATTTTCGTAAAAGTTTGATGATAGTTTAAAACCAATGCGAAAAGGGTTTAAACTAGAAGCTAATATGCGATTATTACATTGTAGAAAAACAACTCGATTATATAGCAAAGAATAGCAAAATGCACAGCTTAACAATAATGTAGAGAATACACAACAATTCAATTTCTATAATCAGTAACAATATAGCCAAGAATACAAATGCGATAATATCGAACTCATCAATAGTAACGCAACACACTAACAATGATTATACTTATAATGCGAAACAATGCAAGTAGCAAGAATGTCAATTTTGATATAGTAATATCAATTTAGTAAACACGATTATATTGAAACCAAACAACAACAAGTCAAAATTGAATTTTACAAGAATAAATATTTCACTTAACAAGAATATAGAAATTGCGATGCAATCGTTAACAACGATTATCTTAATAGCACAAAACAAAGCAACTAACAAAGAATATCGGTTTCAACGGTTGCAATATAAATTTAACAAAGAAACGCTAATAACAACTAAACAAGAATGAAAAGCGCAAGAATAAATAAAGAGATAAGGGAAAGAATGACACCGCGATTTTTCGAGGTTCTGATTGAAGTCCTACTCCTCGGCCTCCGCTTTGCAACCTTTGGACTTTGGGAAAATAACACTATAATGGTGAAGATGCTTCTTCAAAGTCTTACAACTCACGCCACTTTTCAAAGCAACAACAAAACCTCTCAATTTCCCCAATTGAGAACCCGAGCTCCCCGCTTAGGATTTCTACGATCCAATCTCCCCGATCGAACCACCCAAGAATCAATTTCCCAGGATTTCACAAGAACACCAAACGCCAAGAAATAAGATGAATACAATTGAAACTATAATCGATCAATCAAGTGTATAACCATAAGAGTTGAGAGAGATGATATGATGATGAAAACCCTAGAATGAAATTTGAAGAACGTAAGAAGATGATCAAAGGTTTGTAGGAGTTTTCACGCTTTTTTCCTTTTTTTTTTTGAGATGTCATGCGGCTCCGAGTTTTGTTCTTTGTTCTCTCTCACAAGTTACGTGAAAACCCTAGGTTTTCTATTTATATCACTTAAGAGAATATGACCGTTGAAAGTTGTTTTTCCAAAATAAAGTCTTTTAAAAACAAGCAAGCCACTAATCGATTCATGGCTTTACCAAAGGAAGTGGGAAATCGATTTATGGCTTATAAAAACAAGGGAAATCGATTTCTTGCCTCCAAGGGAAGAGGGAAATCGATTTTGGGCTATACTAATCAAGCCATTAATCGATTTTGCACTTTTAGAAACACAAAGTCATCAATAGATTGTTTTCTTTCCTTTTTCAAAGCATATGCACCATGATTTTAAGGAAAACATTTTTCTAAAACAATTTTATTTTTAATCATCATCTCTCAACTACGAATGTTATAAGACTTGGGTAATACGATCTTACATGAGTCCTACGCAGCGATATAAGTCTTCAATGCTTGAGCAACTTTTTTTCGTCCGAGCTTCTACAACTTTGAGTTAGCTTCCAAGCTCTCTTGTTCATCGCCCGCGCTCTTATATTTTTCCCGCGCTTTACCTCAAGTAAATTATCAAGAACTTGTAATTTGTTATCATTCAAAACAAGGAATGTTTGCCCTGGCACAACAAACTCCCCTTTTGATGATAACAAATTACCTTATGCATAGGAGGCTTATAAACAAGACACATTAGCATACGCTCCCTAAGCACAAGCATAATAAAAATAAACATACATAGCATAAAACAATTATATAGCAATTATTTCTCCCCTTTGTTTTCATCAAAAGGAGGGGACCACATAACACATAATCACAAACTCGAAAAATCAAGCATACCTAGCTCTCTTCGGATTTTACAAAATTGAGCTTCAATTTAAAGGTTTTGTGAAGATGTCCGCTAGTTGGTCATCAAGTGCCTACAAATTTTAATTCTATGCTCCCCTAGAAACATGATCTCTAATAAAATGATGTCTAATTTCTATATGCTTAGTTCTAGAGTGTTGGATGGGGTTCTTAGCAATATTAATGGCACTAGTATTATCACAAAGAATGTGTACATTTTCATATAACAAACCAAAATCCTCCAAAGTCCTGTTTCATCCACAAAACTTGTGCAACGCAATTTCCAACCGCCACATATTCTGGCTTCAACGGTGGACAAAGCAACACTGCTCTCGCTTTTTACTAGACCAGGAAGTTAAACAAGGTCCTAAGAAATGACAGTTCCACTAGTGCTTTTTCTATCTAAGGTACAACCAAAGAAAATCAACATCGTAAAATCCAACCAAATCAAAGTGACTCGATTTCTGGTACCACAATCCAAACTCCGTGGTTCCTTCACATATCTAAGAATCCGCTTTACGCCTTTTAAATGTGATTCTTTTGGACATGCTTGAAATCGAGCACACACAGCACACAACAAACATAATATCGTGCCTGGAAGCGCTTAAATATAAAAGACTACCGATCATACCTCGATACATTGTTTCATTTACCGGTTTACCTTGTTCATCCTTGTCCAATTTGGTCGCAGCCGCCATTGAGTGCCAATTTCCTTTGCATCACTCATGCCAAATTTCTTTAGTAACTCCTTTGAGAACTTATTTTGACCGATGAATATTCCATCTTTCATTTGTTTCACTTGAAGTCCCAAAAAGAAGTTTAACTCCCCATCATGCTCATTTCAAACTCACTAGTCATCATGTCGAAAACTCCTTGCACAATTCATCATTAGTAGATCCAAATATAATATCATCAACATAAATTTGAACTACAATGAGATGTTTGCCTTTGGTTTTAAGGAATAAGGTAGAATCAATCTTACCCTTCTTGAAACCATTTGCAATTAAATGTTTGCTTAATCTCTCATACCAAGCTCTAGGGGCTTGTTTCAATCCATAAAGGGCTTTGTCAAGTTTAAAAACATGATTTGGATTTTCAAAATCTTCAAAACTCGGGGTTGTTTTACATATACTTCCTCTTCTAAAAATCCGTTGAGGAAGGCACTTTTGACATCCATTTGGTGTAGTTTGAAATCCATGTGACTAGCAAAGGCTAGTATAATACTAATGGATTCCAACCTAGCCACCTGGAGCAAAAGTTTCTTCAAAATCCACCCCTTCAATTTGATTATAACCTTGAACAACTAAACGACTTTTGTTTAATAAAATAACACCATTTTCATCAAGTTTGTTGCGAAAAACCCATTTAGTTCCAATAATAGTTCTATCAATGTGTTTTTCGACTAAATGCCAAACTTTGTTTCGCTCAAATTGTTCGAGTTCTTTTGCATTGACACAACCCATTCTCGATCACCTAGAGCTTCTTTTATGTTACTCGAACCGCTTGAGAGACAAAGGCACTATGAAAGCATAAAAGATTTAGAGAAGAACGAGTTGTTACCCCCTTTGATGGACTAATAATAATTTGCTCCATGGGATGATCTCGAACTCGATTTCCAAGCTTTAGGCAAAGTCATCATGCGTTCTCCCATAGAGATGATCGATCGCTGTCTTGGGGCTCTCGCCCAATTCAACTGCTTTCTTGAGGTTCCGCTTGCATCTCCTTTTCTTTGATACTTTCACCGTTAGGTTCAGCATTCTTCTTTTTGACCACTTCAACTACCTCATCCTCATCATCAACCTTCTTTGCAAAGGGGTTAGTCTCATCAAAAGAAACATGAATAGATTCTTGCAAACATTTATCAACTTTATTGTAAACGATGTAAGCTTTACTATGACTAGAATAACCCATAAAAATACCTTCCGTTGATTTTGCATCAAACTTACCCAACTTATCCTTTGTATTTAAAATGTAGCACTTACTTCCAAAAACTTTGAAGTATGAAATATTTGGAGTTCTACCATTCCACAATTCATAAGGAGTCTTGTTGAGAGATGGCCTTAGATAGACTCGATTTAGCACATGACATGTCAGTATCAATCTGCGTGACCCCAATAATATTTAGGAAGATTGTGCTCATTTAGCATTGTTCTCACACATCTCTTGTATGGTCCTCGCTTTTTCTTTCCACCACGCCGCTTTGTTGAGGAGTCCTTGAGCCGAGAAATTGTGATCAACACCATGCTTTTCACACCAAGTTTTGAATGATGAGTTTTCGAATTCTCCTCCATGATCGCTTCTAATTTCCTTGATAGCTAAGTTTTTCTCATTCTCAGAACTTTCTCGCACAACTTAGCAAACTTGTTGAAGGCATCACTTTTATTAGCAAGTAAAATAGTCCAAGTGTATCTAGAATAATCATCAACAATTACAAACACATATTTGGCTCCTCCTAGACTTACAACATCAATTTCACCAAATAAATCAAGATGCAACAATTCAAGCACATTTTGGGTAGAAATAATGTGTTTTGATTTGAAAGAAGTTTTATGCATTTTACCCAATTGACATGCATCACATAATTGACCTTTTTCATACTTAAGTTTGGGTAAACCTCTAACATGTTCATTTGCACATAATTTAGATAGAAGTTCCATACTAGCATGTCCTAAGCGCCTATGCCACACATCCACATCATCAAGTAAAGAAGGCATGCATACAATATCATCACCAACAGTTGTCAAAATCAACATAATAAACATTGTTTTCACGAAACCGACAATGTGAAAGTTAGAAGCTTCATGCACAATAAGACATTTATCTTTTGAGAAATAAACATCAAAGTCATTATCACATAGTTGACTTACACTTAGTAAATTAAATTTAACACCATCAACTAGTAAAGCATTTCTAATTTTGATTGTGTTTTCCTTACCCACACAACCTTTACCTATTACACGAAAGCAGCTTCATTATTGGCAAACTTCACAGATCCACTAGCCTTGTTGCTTAACTTCAAGAATAGTGAAGCATCACCACCATATGCCTTGAGCACCCACCGCCAACCATCCATACATTTCCCTTTTGGATAGTCTACGACCTTAGTTGAGTCACTCGCCATGAGACACGCAAGCTTTGAAGCAATCACTTCATCATCGGGCCACCGCCATCGCCGAGATTGTCCCATGTATCATCAGAGAGTAATCACGCAAGACCAACAACGTTAGCAACTTCCTCTCTTCTTCTTCTCGTTTCACCTCGCCGTGTCATCCCATGTAGCCTTCATTGCTTTCTTCTTTGGATATTTGTTCTTAAGTTTTGGACAATTAACCTTGAGATGACCCTTGGTTTGTTGCATTCAAAACATCTTGGTTGGTCGCTCCTTTCTCATGACTATCACCTTTGTTATACCTTGATTTCTTTGAAAAATCACCTTTCCTAAACTTGTTGAACTTCATGAATTTTTTGAATTTTTTAGCAAGCATAACCATGTCTTCTTCATCGATTCATCATCGATTCAACCACTTTCTTTCCCGATTTAGAAGACTTTCCACCAAGCAAGAGCAAGAGACCTCTTTTCTTTTACCGCTTTCTTTTCCCGGGTTTTCTTAGCACCCAACACCACTTCAAATGCTAGAAGAGACCCAATTAAATCTTCAGTAGGAAGAGTACCAATATCCTTAGCTTCAAAGTGATAGCACATGTCTTAGGAAAAATTCACCACCAACGACGCAAGTATCTTCCCATTCAAGTCCTTTGTAGAATACTTTTTACCAAGTGCTCTCAAGTTGTTAACAATTAAATTCAGCCTCTCCGTGCATGGCAAAGAATAGCTTTCACCTTCCTTCATCTTGAAAGCTTCATACTCGTAAGTAAGAACTCGGATTTTTGTATCTTTTACTTGGCTTGTACCTACATGAGTAGCTTCTAGACAATCCTGCATTTCCTTAGCAAATCGACAACCTTTTACCCTACCATATTCTTCTTCACATAGTGCAAGATGTAGAATGTTCATTGCTTTGGCATTCAAGGAGATTTTGTCAAGTTCTGACTTTCTCAATTCACTCAAGTCAATGGTATAGATGTCTTCAATGTGTACTTTTTTCTCGCTTTACCGGTTGCTTGAGTTTTTGTGGAATCACCAACATCAAGATCACCGGTTTTGTAATTTTGATCCTCATTGGAGTGAGCGGTCCATCAACAATAATCCTCCACAAATGTAAAATCTATAGCCCGCACATGACATTTCATTCGACTACTCCAAAGAGTCGTAGTTAGTTCCATCAAATAAAGGTGGCCTATTAAAAGACATTCCTCTTTAATAAAAGACCCCATGATCGTAAAAATGCGAGATGTTAAGCTCTATATGCAGTTTCTCGCTTTGATACCAATTGTTGGACTAAACGATAACCTTAGAGGGGGTGAATAAGGTTATAGGCTAAAAATAATACTTTTGAATTTTCGTAAAAGTTTGATGATAGTTTAAAACCAATGCGAAAAGGGTTTAAACTAGAAGCTAATATGCGCTAGCATTACAAAGTAGAAAAACAACTCGATTATATAGCAAAGAATAGCAAAATGCAACAGCTTAACAATAATGTAGAGAATACACAAAGAATTCAATTTCTATAATCAGTAACAATATAGCCAAGAATACAAATGCGATAATATCGAACTCATCAATAGTAACGCAACACACTAACAATGATTATACTTATAATGCGTAAACAATGCAAGTAGCAAGAATGTCAATTTTGATATAGTAATATCAATTTAGTAAACACGATTATATTGAAACCAAACAACAACAAGTCAAAATTGAATTTTACAAGAATAAATATTTCACTTAACAAGAATATAGAAATTGCGATGCAATCGTTAACAACGATTATCTTAATAGCACAAAACAAAGCAACTAACAAGAATATCGGTTTCAACGGTTGCAATATAAATTTAATAAAGAAACGCGCTAATAACAACTAAACAAGAATGAAAAGCGCAAGAATAAATAAAGAGATAAGTGGAAAGAATGACACCGCGATTTTTCGAGGTTCTGATTGAAGTCCTACTCCTCGCCTCCCGCTTTGCAACCTTTGGACTTTGGGAAAATAACACTATAATGGTGAAGATGCTTCTTCAAAGTCTTACAACTCACGCCACTTTTCAAAGAACAACAAAACCTCTCAATTTCCCCAATTGAGAACCCGAGCTCCCCGCTTAGGATTTCTACGATCCAATCTCCCGATCGAACCACCCAAGAATCAATTTCCCCAGATTTCACAAGAACACCAAACGCCAAGAAATAAGATGAATACAATTGAAACTATAATCGATCAATCAAGTGTATAACCATAAGAGTTGAGAGAGATGATATGATGATGAAAACCTTAGAATGAAATTTGAAGAACGTAAGAAGATGATCAAAGGTTTCTAGGAGTTTCACGTTTTTTTTTTTTTTTTTTTTTTTTTGAGATGTTGCGCTCGAGTTTTGTTCTTTGTTCTCTCTCACTAGTTACGTGAAAACCCTAGGTTTTCTATTTATATCACTTAAGAGAATATGACCGTTGAAAGTTGTTTTTCCAAAATAAAGTCTTTTAAAAACAAGCAAGCCACTAATCGATTCATGGCTTTACCAAAGGAAGTGGGAAATCGATTTATGGCTTATAAAAACAAGGGAAATCGATTTCTTGCCTCCAGTGGAAGAGGAAATCGATTTTGGGCTATACTAATCAAGCCATTAATCGATTTTGCACTTTTAGAAACACAAAGTCATCAATAGATTGTTTTCTTTCCTTTTTCAAAGCATACGCACTCATGATTTTAAGGAAAACATTTTTCTAAAACAATTTTATTTTTAATCATCATCTCTCAACTACGAATGTTATAAGACTTGGGTAATACGATCTTACATGAGTCCTACGCAAAGCGATATAAGTCTTCAATGCTTGAGCAACTTTTCGTCCGAGCTTCTACAACTTTGAGTTAGCTTCCGAAGCTCTCTTGTTCATCGCCCTGCGCTCTTATATTTTTCCTGCGCTTTACCTCAAGTAAATTATCAGTAACTTGTAATTTGTTATCATTCAAAACAAGGAATGTTTGCCCTTGGCACAACAACAACTATCTCCTTTTCTAGGAATGTGCCTCATACAGTGAGAGGACGTCTGGCTCGCATTTCCGGTTTCAAAATTAGTGCTTCCATGGGAAAGTATTTGGGTGTTCCCCTCCTTGGCAAGAGCCCGAGAATTGGGGATTTTAATTATCTAGTTGAAGAAGTCCGGGATAAAATCTCTGGTTGGAAGACCAAGCATCTCTCCTTTGCCGATAGAGTCACTCACTTCAAGTCTGTTATCCAAGCTATACCAGTCTACTCTATGATGACGATGCCCATTCCGAAGAGTTGTTTGAATGAGATCCAACGCCTCCAAAGGAGTTTTATTTGGGGAGATACAGATGATTCTCGGAAATTGCATATAATTAAGTGGAGCACCATCACGCTCCCCAAGAGTTATGGGGGCTTGGGTATCCGGGACCTCAACACCATGAACAGGGCGTGTCTTATGAAGCTAGCGTGGGGTCTGAAAACGGATCCAACTAGATTGTGGTATAGTGTTGAATGGTAAATATGGTAGAGGTACTTTGGGTGATGGCACTATACAAGTCAAATCGGCTGACTCCGCTCTCTGGAAGGCTATCCATGCATGTTGGTTGGATATAAATACTATGGAGGCTTGGTCTCTTGGTAATGGGGGGAGCATCAGTTTTTGGCAGGATAAGTGGATCAATGAGTGTAACTGTTCGCGTTTGTGTAATAGTATGATTTTCCGCAATTAGAGTGCAAGTATACACATCGTACAAGTAATAAAGTGGATTTAAGTAAGAGATCGTTCCCACGAGGATTGGTTTGCTTTTCAAAGTTCAAGATCAAAGCACAAGAGAATTGAGTAACAAATCGGCAATAAGAGTTGTTTTTAAAGCTAAAGATGTGATTAAAGCAAGTAAACAGATGTTGGTTGTGAGTATGGAATGAGAGGTGAGCTGAGTTGTTGTATGCAAAATAAATCCTTTCTAGTCAGACGTTACAACGTCTACACGTTATAACGTACAAATGCTATATTGTATAGACGTGGCCACGCCTCAACGCTGCTGTAAAAGAGCTATGTTTTTCAAAGACAAAACGCCGTAGTTTCAAGTATAAGAGGTCCTATGTCTAGGTTCTAAATAGGCCCACTCTCGTATTTTAAGCACCCACAAAGAATGTTCTATGAACTATTTATCCGCTCTATGTCTAGACTTAGATAAAAATGCCTAAATGTCTTTAGTGCACCGCTCGCTCATATAAATCTTTGATTTCTTTTCATAGACCATGTCCTGCACTCTATGAATCTACCTATTTTAAGAGGCCAACCTCAAAACAAGTTTTGAAATATTTTCACACAAAGATTTAAAACATGCACACCAATACTTTATAACATTTGACTAGAGATTCATTATAAGCAAAACAACAACTCAACTACAAAGTGCTTAGCTCATGTTGAGCATCTTTACGTAATGAAGTGGATTTAGAATCCAAATACCATACATTACGTAAAAGAAACTAAGTGCACAAGATGCAACTAAGTAGCTCTTCAAAGATGTACGTGTGATAGACGCTACAACGCCCGAGCTTTACAACAATGCAGTAAAATAAAACTAAGTTCGCATCAAGAAATACGTAAGTCCTGCTTCCAGATCTTCTTTACAAAACTAATTTCGAGTTTAATGGGGATGGAGATGAAGTGTTTCAAGATGTATGGAAGAGATGATGATCGTGATCGTGGTTGGTGATGCCTCGAGAGAGAGCCGAGCCTTCATTAAATAGCCACCTTGCTTACGCCGCGCGTCGATGTCACTAACTCACCTACCAAGCCCGCTTCCTATCTTCTCCCCGATTAATCGCTCAACGCTACAAGTTGTTTCTCAAGCGTGTCACCATGGGGAATAGAAGATCTTCCGACTTTTATATCTTTGACTATCATTGCTTAGCGCGCCAAAATTAAGATCTTTCACCCTTGCTCGCTGCACTTTGGTAGACGTGGTGAGGACGTGGTAACGCTCAAGATCGAATTTCCGCACAAACACAAAAAGCATCAAAACGCCTCAAGTGGCACCACTTGGTGCCTAAATGCACAGATTTATCTATTTAAACTCTTATTCACCTAAACTCAGAAATCATTATAAAACTAATTAATTAAACCTTGTATTGCTAGAGAACTTGCATGATTTATTCGTGAGTGAGTATAAATAACTCATATAAATATGAGTTATCAAGAACACCCTCATATTTTTATCTAGTAGAATTACTAAAGTGTACCTTTTAGCATACATCAGAGATACATTTCCTGCTTAGATTTACGTCTTTACAAGAATAGCGGAAACGATACATAACTTAGAATAATAATAGAAGAACTACGTCTTCCATTTCCTTCTCGAGCACGCCATCCACTCGTGCCATAAAGGAACTTCTCCCCCGCTTTCTCCAAAAACAACAACATTTGTAGGTGAGATAACAAATCTCGTTGAGTCTTACCGTGACCCCTTACCTATCACTCGGTCCACTTATAAAACCATAATCAGTAATTCAAAAAGAATTACAATATACAATCAATCACTTGTGACTTGTCACCAACAACCTAAAGAAGCTCGAGTGACAAAATCACAATATACACATTTAAAAGTTTTAGCACATCACCAACTCCGCAAGCTCGAGTGAACCCCCAAAGCTAATAGGAGCGCAAATCCTAAGATCAAGATAAATATATGAAACGGGGCCAGGTCAAGTGGCTCATGACTTCCTCACCTAGCATGCTAACAAAAACAGGGTCGTCACCCCGACTCGATATAATTCATATATCACACCCGCATTGGGCCGTCTTCTAGTTTCGATATAATTCGGATACCGAAACATACTATAATCAACTCGATATATTGTATATATCGTACCCGCATTGGGCCGTCTCCTATATTCGATAGACTTATATACCGAATAGCTATGATCCTATATAATCAATTCAAACAAAATTTTGTTCATAAAACTTTAGTTCCCACACGTGTTCTAAGTTTTACGGTTTTTCGAAATATTCATAACAATAACCGCTTAATTCAAAACCACTTTGGATATGTATCAAAAAGTTATAACCAAAATTCGGCAGAGCTTCCTCTGAAATATGGACATCCCAAAATAATACATTTACCTGTATAACCAGTCCAGACATCAATTTTGTTCAAAATCATTAATTCCCGCACATATACAAAATTTACGGTTTTCCAAAAGATTTGTAAATTCAACTAAATCAAACCAAACAACTTAAAACCACATCCAAATCATAACAATATCATCCTTATATAATTATAATTGGTTAGGAAAAGGATTGGAAGAAGTTTGAAGTCGAACGGGCGCAAAACGAATTTTTGGTAATAGGTGACTAAGTCGCACGACCTGCAAGAAGTTGCACGACCCGCGGCCGATCGTGGCAGAGTGCCAATTTGTCCATTTTCGCTTCGCTTCGCTTCTCCGATCGATCCCAAACCGTGTTCCGATCTAAATTCAACCACAAAACAGATAAAATATATGCATATTCGCACCATTAAATATCCATTCCATATCAAATAAAATCGTGGTTTCGTTATAATTCTCAAAACACTAAATTTCCCAAAAACCCGTAATCAACTCAAGTTTGACTTAAAACGCTGAATTTCAAAACCTTTTTAAACCAAGCACACCAACAAAATTTAAAACCCTAAACGTGAGTAAAACTCACCTATCGTGATGAAAATCACTAAAAACCGAAACTTTACTTAACTCAATCAAACCAAGTCTCACGAAATCACTCCTAGCTCAACCAATCGCTCCAAAACCGAAGACCCATCCACTCTAAAGCAAAGCCATCAGCCTAAAACCTCCAAATTCTCTCTCAATCAAACTTTGAGCTTCCCAAACCTTAAGCTAGCTCCCACTATGTTCAAAACTTCATCTCTCCACTTTGAGCTCCAATGGGTCAACAATGGTGATTTGAGAAAGATGAAGCAATAGGGTATAAAATTAGTATCAATAGGTAGAGCTTGAGAAATGGAGAAGAATGACATAAGAATCACTTACAAGCATTGAGAGATGAAGAGCCTAGGTTTTCTCTCTTCCTCTTCCTCTTCTCCTTTCCTTCCTCTTCTCTTCTCACCGCTTTCTTCTCTCTCTCTCTAACTTTCCCTTTTCAATTCTCTTCTTTCTTTCCTTCCTTTCTTTCTTTTCTGGTCCGTGTCTCTCTCTCTCTCTCTTTCTATATCTCTTTCTTTATTTCACACAAGTGAGGAATGAGAGAGTGTTTGGATATTTTTGTGTCTTGGAGCTCATTTAGGGTGAGTGGTATAAAGACTAAAATACCCTTAGTGTTCTAATTTCCACTCAATTATGTATTTTAAATTATATACTCTAGCAATTATAAATTGTTTTCGTGACAACCTCATATCCGTAACTTGATTTATTACCTATTCGAGTAATAAATCACTCTTTAATTTCTTAATTTGAAACTAACGAAATTAGGGATGTTACAATCACCCCAACTTGGGAATTTTGTCCTCAAAATTGAACAAACATACTTTCCAGAAACCAAATACGGATACTCCGTCCTCATAACATCATCCAATCCGCATGCAACTTTCTCGGCCGACAAACCATTCCCAATCTACTTTAGCAATTGGAATTGTTCGCGTCCGAAGTGTCTTCTCTCTATGTTTTATGATATGTCTTGGATTGGAAAGGTATTTCCTCAATTGGAATACGTGAAACACATCACGTAGATTGGACAATACAAAAGGTAAAGCTATACAGCACACCACTAGCACAGTACGCTCGATGATTTGGAAAGATCCAATATACCAAGACGATGTTCTATCAGAATAATGATTGATGAAACTCTTACAATACGGGGTCACCAGATTTAACTCTAGTGGTCTACCTTTTGACAACATATTTTCGTTGAACAATTCCGAGCTTTCTTCCATTCTCACTATATACTCAATAGTTTTCAATTTAAAGTCATGAGTCAAACAAAGGCTCTCATGAAACTTCAATTGCTCGGATTCATAAACTACCACTTATCGATGTTGCTTAAGAACACATCCTAAACCCTACTCCGAGGCGCCATTGTAACTCAAACCTTAGGGACGGATCCTCAAGAATTAGGATGGAAACATAAATATGCCTCTCTTGCAACTCTAGAGAACATTCTCCACAATCGTAATCTCATTCACACGATCGACTTACAAGTTAACCGAGGAGTGGAATAACTAATCATGAGAATTCTCGATGAATCTACGATGAAAACCGCTTACCTTCCATGCAAAACAAAACTTTTGATCGATTCCTTTTTGAATACCATAGATATCGCTTACATTATATATAGCCAAAGCCTCATTACAATATCACAGATATTTCTCGTACTCTCCTCCATATTTACAGCCTCGTACAGTTTCTGCTTATCAATATTATATACTTCAGCCGCCTCATCATCATTGTCCTCAGAATCATCATTTAAGGCATTGACCTTAACCTTCCGCATTTTTTCCTACAAATGTTTCCACTTCCCCATACAGCTTATAGGAACTTGATTAACATCTTTTTATTCCATTCCCGAAAACTTGTTTCCCATCAAGCTATGTAATGGACATGGCCGCCGATAACTGGATGGAACTCATGACCCGTTATTTGATTCTAAGAAATGACCGCAGTAAGGAAAAATAAAATATCACATGTGAGGGAAAATATACTCAAGCTGATTTATATAATACGAGGCACTCGACGCACCTAAGAAATCACAATTCAAAGGTTTAGCATTCAACCTCTTCTCTCAGTGTACATTCAGAACAATGCGGAGATGCTGATCATGATCCACAATGGACTTAGTGTACATCAAGATGTTATCAGTGAAAATTTCAACAACTAATCCAAGTACAGGTAGAAAATTCAGTTCATGTAATCCATGAATAATTCTAGAGCATTAGTTAGACCAAAGGGCATCACTACTCGCTTGTAATGTCCACATCCAGTATGGAAAGCTGTCTTCGGAATAACTAAAGCCCTAACCTTGAATTTAAAGATAACCCGACCTTAGACCAATCTTTGAAAACACCACGCACTCCTGAGTCGATTAAGCAAATCACTTATTCTTGGCAAGGATACTTATTCCTAATAGTAACTTTGTTCAACCAGTAGGTAATCCATACACACGACTCCTCGCTCCCGCTTCTTTCTTTTCAACAAGTAACACCGAGCACCCCAACTTGTAGTAAACTAGGGAACATTACCTTTCGGTTTTATTGGATACCGCACTATTAGAACTTCTGTTAAACTCACACTACAGTGTTCATTACTGACTCACAAGTGGGTAAAGGTTATGTAAAAGTTTCTTGAAAAAGTTTGAATATGAAATAATTTTCTTACTTACCCATAGGAGTTTATTTATTCGCTAACCCAAAATACTAATAAGACGTATCTTCACCTCGCGACTCAGTCTTTGAATTCAATTACTAAATTCGGATGGTCTCACGCAGATGTATGGCTTTTCAGAACCTATATGTCAACCGACTATTCTCTTGAACTGGGTATACTATTCATTCACTTAAGTATGAGAAGATCTAAACGATAAAGATCTCTCGCTTGATACATAACAACTTTCCTAGTTAAGTAAGACTTACCAGAAAATTTCCAAACTTTGTTCCATCATGTTGTATTGTTGACTACTCTAGGCGGAACAAGCATATTTGGATTAATCACGGAGTTGAGCTAATTATTATAACACAAAAGAAATAATCAGAATAGAAGGATTCTTCCACGGAATCAAACGGGCACAAGATAATGCATCCGACGTTGATTCTGAGAACAATTCTCACTATTTTACTCATTCCTTTGGTCCCAGAATTTGCCAAACGCCACAATTCTCCAAACATAACCATAACCCCTAACATATCCATTCGGTAGGGAACATGTCTTATCTATCGAGAAGTAAGGTGTTTAACACTTCATTGATTCAGTCTTCCCATAGGATAACACCGCTTCCAATACTTTAAGTCATAGAAAGTTCCATCCTTGTAGTATACCTAGTATACTAGTAAAATACCTCATTGTTGTTAGCTTTTGAAAACTCTCCTGATTGTTGAAAGGCTATGACTACTATTAACCATTTCCATGAAATAGATCCTTTTGAAAAGTACAATGATCATCATTCTAAACTGGTTCTAAGAATCTATTCTTAATGACTCGGAAGTCCTTGTCCAACTCTCCTGACTCTCTAATGGTTATATGGCCAATAAACGCTTTAAGGCTTAACAACTTAGGTAAGGCAGAAGTACATTTCAGAATACCATTGAACAATTATTTCAAATCCTTCTCAGATGTGTAGACATCTTCGTTAGCTTTCCAACGCATCCCGAACATAAAAATCGGAGTGCCGAATTAAAAGTTATAAATAAAACAAGTCTGAGAATCGATTTAAAAATTTCTCACTGCATCAAGATTGGTTTGCTCATAATCCCAAGGTAATGATAAGGTTATTTCGGTTACCATAACCTACTAATCTCATCTTGAATGGAACTTGGTTCGTAAACCGTAATCGGAACCGACTCCATCAACATTTCGCTCAGAGCTAACATCGAAATTGCACTACAACTTACTAGATCGCATTCATGGCATTTCAAATGTGGCTTTGAGGAAAAGAACTCGATCAATACTTGCAGCTTATCTAAAAGAATGTCTCTAATCGCGACATAAGATGGGGTTTACTTTAACCATAAGGTAAGGTTATCGTGAAACCGTATTTTCAGAATCGATAGACCGACTAATCAATGGTCGATTTCGGGTTTCAATTAATCTTAACAGATCTTACGACATCGCTTTATTATCGCCTCAAAGGCTTTGCTTAATTGTAGTTCCTCAGAGAACCTACAATAGCTTTCATCGCAAGTTTACAATTGCACCGAAGTTCATTGATCGAATACGCTCTTAATTTCTCAAACCAACTTGGCTGCCCATTGCTTGCTTCGTAACACCATCTCGTAGCCCTTCTCGCTCGCCACGTGCTCGATAAACCGAGAAGGCCAAAATTCCTATGGTTTAGGGTTTGTACATTTTCGGGCCGAGGCAAATAATTGTCATCGCTTCAAGAACTCATATGAAACATTGAGTGGATCCTAACTCAATACTTCACATAATATACCAAAGGTTTCGACATTTAATTGTCTAAGTCCCTAGCCGACTCGATCTAACCTTTTGACCATAAGGTCTCTAAGTCCGATTAAGGTCGAATCGCCTCGATACCAAAATGTAACACCTCATATTTCTATCTAGTAGAATTACTAAAGTGTACCTTTTTAGCATACATCAGAGATACATTTCGCTTAGATTTACGCCTTTACAAGAATAATGAACGATACATAACTTAGAATAAATTCAAGTTAAAAATCAGAAACAAAGATACAAGTGGAAAACCATAATCTAATAATAGAAGAACTACGCCTTCCATTTCCTTCTCGAGCACGCCATCCACTCGTGCCATAAAGGAACTTCTCCCCCCGCTTTCTCGAAAAACAACAACATTTGTAGGGTGAGATAACAAATCTCAAAGTGAGTCTTACCGTGACCCTTACCTATCACTCTGTCCATTTATAAAACCATAATCGTGAATTCAAAAAGAATTACAATATACAACTGATCGCACTCTTGACCAATGAAGTGTTGAAGTGTTGATTGATTCGCCTCAGGGGCCGGCCGTTGAATAGTGAAAGGACCGGTCCCCGCTTCACGCTGCTGAGCACCTCGGGTGGTACCGCAAAGACACTCCGACGATCTAGTGAGAGGTCGCCGCGATAGCACAAGGTTAGAGAACGCACTGATACCATATGCGAATGGCGATATATATACGTGATGTCCGACCGCTTAGCGAGAATTTCGCGGGCGAATTGCGCTCCAAGCAGCCGCGGTCGGGCCGATCGTGATGGGTCGGGCCGCAGTCCAATTGCTGCTGGGCGCCCTCGTAATTGCTAATACACCTGTGAACAAGCAGTTGCCCTCAAGCCTCAGGTCGCTAAGAGCGGGCCGAGGCTTGAATCGATATTCCTGTGGGTGAAGTTATTCGACGTAAAACGCGCGCGCCGCATTCACATCGTAGGCGTGTCGCACCGCTTGTCAACCATCGGCCAGGCCGCCGCGACGCTGGTTTTTACCGACATTTAAGACGTGACGCTTGGTGTTTCCAGGCCGTCCGAGACAACCATTGGTGAGAAGACGAGCGCCAGACCTTTCGTATCCCGGTCCCCTTCGCGCGTAAATCGCACTATAAATAGCCCTTCACTGAATTCATTTCTCACGCCAAGATTTGCTCGCTAACGCACCGACTCGCCGCCGCCGACTTGCATTCAAGTCGCTTTTCATCTATTTGCGACCGATCTTCAACATCCGCTAAGGTACGAATCGACCGCTTCCCTTTACTCTTTTAAACTTGAGCTTTTTCTTTAAAGTGCTTCGTGCTTTTCCACGCCCGTGATAGGGGTGTCGTCGAGGGATGGCAGCACCGCTTCTCTCATGAGTGCTCTACTCGATCGACCGACTCGATCCCTTTATCATGTGTGTTTGTGTATGCCACTTGACAAAGTTAATCGCCTGCCTTTCCTGAAACCGCCCAATCTTTCGCCACATACATGTCGAGGTCGGCGAACCTAAGTCGCCTTCGGGCGACAAAAGCTCTAGCTTTCCAAGTAGTTCCGCGAGCAAAGACGGGCTCGAAGTTCTCGTTCTTCTCGTCGGGATCGACTAGCTCCAAGAGTACTAGTTTCCAGCCCGCCCATTCTCGCCGAAGCGGCCGAAAGCAGCCTCTCCACCGCCCGAGGACGTTGTATCCCGAGTGGAGGAGAAGAAGAAGACGCCGACGTGATTATCATTGATGATGACGAGGCGCAGAGTGCCGCCCCGGTCGTGGACGAGGAGATGGTGGAGGCCGGCGCGCCAGCCAAGAAGTCCAAGGAGAAGAGGTGGCTCACCAAGTCAATGTTTCGTTTGGAAGCCAACATCTGAGGTCGAACGGGCGGTCGGCCGAGGTTCAAGCCGAGGTCAAGTCCAAGCCGACGAGCTCGGGAGGTGTCCGACATGTCTTGGGTGTCGAGACTCTTCGCCTAACAGAGCATTCTTACGGTCGGTCACGATGCTTTGCCCGATCTACTGAGCCGCCTTTGAAGACTCACCGGCCGAGGATAAGAGGTATGAAGGAGGGCGAAGATATCGCGACTTACTCTTCCAACTTCAAGTTCACGATGTATCGGCTCGTGCTCGAGAAGATGAAGATTACCCTCCTTTCACCGAATTCCAGCCGCGACGCTCTTGCGCCATATCGGGGTCGCCTTCACAGCTTCATCCAAACGCACGGGCGTTTTTAAAGACCTTTGAGGTGTCACGACCAAGCCGGCCTCGGCCAGATCGATGATGCTTTTCTTTGCTATCTTCGAGCCGAAATGGCCGCAGAGAAGGCCAACAAGGAGAAAAGGGAGCAAGTCTCCTTCAAGATGCGTAAGACCCATCACCGATTTTTCAAAGCGCCCAGAGTCGCTGGGAGCGGCCCGAGAAGCCAAGATTTTTGGATCGCTCCAATCAAGAGGCGGCAAGGCCGTTTGCCAGGAGGTTCACCGACGGATGTCGGGTCCCCTTACTTCCCTATTATGTGGAATGAGGCTCATTTCTCGCAGCGCGGGAGATTACATCTATACAAGTGAAAGATCCGGGAGAGGCCGACCGAGACTTTGGAGATGATAAAGTCGCTGGCGGCATGATGCGCCCAGATCCTAAGGGCGACATACCTTGCCGCCCTTTGTCTTGTAATGGAAGGCTATGAACCGGAGGCCGAGATTGGTTCGCTTTTGAACTTTTTTTCGCCCTTATATTCTCGTTGTTGACTTTTCTTTTTCTTCTAACTCATGACTCGTTATTTCGCAGAAAGCGATGGCCGCAAAAGCCGGAACCGCCGCCTCCGCCCCAAGCTCGGGCGAGGGGCTGGCGGACCCGGCGCTTCTGGCCGGGGTAATCTCAACCTTCCTCCAAAGTCCTCACACCCCTAAGAGCCAAGGGAAGAAACCGCCGGCAGCCTCTGGCCGCCTCCTCCCTGCCGATCGCTAACCCAAACGCTAAGCGCGGATCGTCGGGTCCCGCCGCAACGGAGGAAGTTCCCATCATTCACCAAAGCTCGGGCGCGCCGACCGGGAGCAAGATCAAGGAAACCCATGGCGCTCGCGCTTCACTGTATGGGGTCGATAAAGTCATGGCCGAGCCGGGTGGCCGAACGATGGTAATTTTACCTTCTTAGTCTTGTACTTTTCATTTACCTTTGTTCGAGCGACTAATAAATCCTTCGACCGAATTTTGCAGAAAGGACAAGGCTTTAGCCGAGGCGCAGCCTAAAGTATGACAAGCTCCTCCGTCGAAGAAGGAGGCCCCAAACGGGGAGGAAGACCGCCAAGCCGGCAAAGAGGAACAAGGAGCTTGCTTCTCGTGTCGCTACTTTGAAGGCCGACCTTGATGCTACGACCAGAGAGAGGTCGCTCGGGCGACCGGCTGTGGCCGAGCCGAGGAACGATCCGGAAGGTGGCCTGTGCCGGCCAGAGGCGCAATTGAGCGCTTTTACAATGCTCTCGCAAAGCGGTATTGAATACCGACCGCAGTCAACTTCGATGACAAGATGATCAAGCCACGCACTATGTCGAAAATAATAAGATCATGTTGCTCGCAGAATATGACGAAGGTGGCAACGCCATTCGCCCTACCACCATTCTCTTTTGAAAGCCCATCGCGAGCGGTGTAATTTTGTAATTTTAAATTGCCTTCTGCCCGATAATTTTTCTCGCCTCGTGCGCGGTTTTTTCATTCGTGGCGCGCTTCGCCAAGGCCCCAAATTTGTAATGACAATCTTTACTTGCTTACAATTATGCCCGCTCAATTTATATTGCTATGTCTCGCATTTCTTGCATTTATTCGCTTTATTCGCTTTTGACCTTGTGGGCCGCTCGTGGGCCGCTTTCGCACTACTTCAATAGCGCTGCTTTTTGGTCGCTTTGCGCGCTTTGTATGTTTATTTTTCTAAGTCTTTGAGTTTTAAGGTCGTTTCGGCCGTCATTCGTGCTTATTTCGAAAGCATCCATTCTTTGATAAGTCGATGTCCCAACGGCCTCGATCGCCTCGGCGACCTTCAATCGTGCCCTTCGATGGCATTTCGTAGATCGCTTTCGACGCCCACCGCGATGGGTTATTACTTAACCTTTGGGCCATTTTCGACGGCGCCGATGTAGATCGCTTCGACGACCTAGCGTTGTCGGGCCATTTTCGATGGCGCCGGTTGGGACCGATTCGACGGTCGCCGATTCAGATCGCTTCGACGATCTAAGGTTTGCGGTTTTAACCTCGGGCCATTTCGATGGCACTTCGGTTGGGACCGCTTCGACGGCCGCCGATTTAGATCGCTTCGACGATCTAAGGTTGTCGGGCCATTTCGATGGCAACCGTTGGGATCATTTCGATGATCTCTCGATTGCAGACCGCCGGCCTACTCGCTTTGTGGGTCCTTATGACCTTGGGCCATTTCGATGGCGCCGATTGGGACCATTTCGATGGTCGCCGGCTTAGATCGCCTACGATCCGCTTATGTTTGACCGTTGATAATCTTCGATCGCTTCCTTCGCCATGCGCTCGAGCGACGGCCATACATTCTTGCGAGAAAGTAAAGAACACCATGTTTCTAAAGGTCGCCTCGTAAAAACCCAGTGGGAAAAGAGCGCCGCCGCTTTCATTCATAGGTCTGGCCATTCATTACACTCAAATTGTTCATTACATTCAAACGTGGCACCGAGCATCCGTGATCGCTGGCATTGACTTGATGGCCATCACCGTTGCTTCAACATTTGGGCCAAGGTCTACCTCATCACAAATTTGCCGGTACAGTCGTCGGGCTTCGCTTCAGCCTCAAGGTCGGCCGCCGTGGTAACCACCGGTCGCCCTTGTCAGAGAATTTCATCTTCAGTGTATCGTTGATACCACGGCCTCTAGCTTGCCCTGTGGTCGGCCTACCAATGATGCAATCGATAGCATGATTTGAGGGGGAGTACGAGGAACGCCGTGCGGACCGGCCCCGCATAAAGTGCTATCTCCGTTGTCGCCACCAAATGTGACCATGAGTTCGATCGCTCCTAATGGGTAGGTGACCGCCCATTGAAGCCCGCTGGCGGTGTTGGCTCTACTCGGGAATTATCTCGCCCGGCCAACCTTGATCTTGTCAATTAAGCCTTCAAACATGATGTCGGCCGAGCTACCCCGGGTCGCACTCAGATTCTTTGAACTTCAGATTGGCCATGATCGCCTCGACACAACGGAACATAATTGTTTGGCCTCGCCATCGTGCGTGTCGCCGTCTCCAAATGAGATGGGGGTCTGTTTCGAGACCGGTGGGATCGTTGATGTTGAACCGACCATCAAGAGCTCGCCCCACTTCTTTTTGGTGGCTTTTTTGATTCTCTACGGCCCCCAAGGGTTGCCACCGTGGATGACCATAGCAACGCTGCGTACCTCCGATCGCGGGCTTCTCGACCTTCAGACCGGCCTTTTCTTGGACGCTTGAAACAAGTAGGCTTCCTTCCTCCGCCGTGATCGGCTTCTTCGCTTCTCTTGAGGTCGGCCGCCTTCCTCCCGCCTCACATACTTTCCCAACTTTCCTTTCGAATGAGCTCTTCAATATCATCTTTGAGGCCACACAACACCGTTAGTATCATGACCCTTGCTTTTGTGGTAACGGCAGATTTTAGCCTGGCCGTGCCCCCTTCTTGAGCACGAGTGGATCGGGCCGCTTTACTCCCACAAATTCATTGTTTTGGCACTCGCTATAGATCGCGCAATAGAGGCGTTTAGCCGAAAAGCGCGATGATCGAACGCCTTATCTCGAAAGTCGCCGATTGTCGCGGCGACCTTCATGCCCTTTGGCCCGCCATCGCTTTCTTCTTTAGGTCGTGCACGCGACGCCCTTCTGCCGCTGCAGTTTCTTCATACCGCATGTGGACGTTAGCCCTCGTTAAGAAGTGATCGAGATCTTGGTAATGATTCGTGGTGAATTCTTCTACGAACCGGTGGTCCGGCCGAATACCACGCTTCAGATATTTCAACTTGTCCTTATCTCGACAAGTCACGCAATGCATTTCGGCCGATTGAACCTGGCCGATATATCGCCTCAACGCCTCATTCTCACCTTGAACGCATGAGTCCAAGTATTCTCTCAGACGGCAGATTGGCACCGGCTGGCAGTGTAGTGAGACAAGAAGATTCTCGATCAGTCGTCCCAGAGGAGATGGAATTGGGTCGCAGAGACTCCCACCATTCCAATGCTCTCGGCCGCCCGTAGATCGGGAAAGAGCTCGCATTTCATGGTCGGTCCCAACCCCTATAGCAAAGCAGAATTATTGAAGTAACTGAGATGCTTGTCGATCTCCGGCCACAAACTTGTTGAGATCGGGCGGCCATGAGATCTCTAGGAATCTTATAACGCCCGATCTCCCGGAGAACGGCCGTGTTCGCTCGAACGCCGCTCGACCCAAAGCGGTTGTATTGCGAGGCATGCCTCGCTGTCTCCAAGCATTCCATAGAATCCTCCAGATGGGCCACTTGGTGGAAGTCGAGAGGCCTTTCGGGTCGCCGCTGGCCTCTCCTAGGCCGATGCGTAAACGCCCCTAATTCTTTTTCATTTCGTAATCTTCCACTCTTCACGAATCCCAAGATTCGCTTCTCGACCGACGTGACCCGGACGCACTCATTAGAGGAGTATCCGTGGGCGAGCGACCGTGTCGGACGGTAGCTAGAATCTTCATAGTCATCGGACATCGAACGGCGCCTACGCTGCTCTCGCCGGGGCGACTGCGTGCCCCCGCGCTTTTCCGCCGAGAATGATGAGTAGTGTCTCTCGGCGTGAAATGCTCCTTCGAGGAGGGGAACGGTGTCTTCGCACGGCCGGCGGGCGAGTGAAGGTTCTCCGCCTCCGCACGACGCGCGCCCGAATCGAACCTCTTTCATACCGAGATGAAGGCATCTCTGGCCTCGCGATCACTGATTCTTGTTTTGCAAGATCTGCAAAACGGCTTGAGTAACATGGTCCGCAGAGGTTCCCGAATGCCCGCTTCAACCAGCTCGCGCAAATCTCCGTGAACGCCGATGGATTGGCTGAGGACCGGCCCACGCACCGTTGTGCACCGGGCGTTCTTGTCGTGGAAGTCTCGAGATTCGTGGATCGTGACGCCACGCCCGGTTCGCTTGGCCGATTCTCGCCCGAGGATTGAGTCGAGAGGTGGCCCGCGCTCGGGCCGGCCGCGTGGAGCCATGAATGTGGTAGGATAGCGCTCGGGCCTCCCATCGTGGTCGCCAATTGATCGCACTCTTGACCAATGAAGTGTCGTTGTTGATTGATTCGCCTCAGGCCGGCCGTTGAATAGTGAAAGGACCGGCCCCGCTTCACGCGCTGAGCACCTCGGGTGGTACTCGCAAAGACACTCCGACGATCTAGTGAGAGGTCGCCGCAGATAGCACAAGGTTAGAGAACACTCGATACCATATGCGAATGGCGATATATATACAAGTGATGTCCGACCGCTTAGCGAGAATTTCGCCGGCGAGAATTGCGCTCCAAGCAGCGTGGTGGTCGGGCCGATCGTGATGGGTCGGGCCGCAGTCCAATTGTCGCTGGCGCCCTCGTGAATTGCTAATACACCTGTGAACACAATCAATCACTTGTGACTTGTCACCAACAACCTAAAGAAGCTCGAGAGTGACAAAATCACAATATACACATTTAAAAGTTTTAGCACATCACCAACTCCGCAAGCTCGAGTGAACCCCCAAAGCTAAAAGGAGCGCAAATCATAAGAGCAAAGATAAATATATGAAACGGGGCTCAGGTCAAGGGCTCATGACTTCCTCACCTAGCATGCTAACAAAAACAGGTCGCCACCCCGACTGATATAATTCATATATCACACCCGCATTGGGCCGCCTCCTAGTTTCGATATAATTCGGATACCAAACATACTATAATCAACTCGATATATTGTATATATCGTGACTCAAGATTGGGCCGCCTCCTATATTCGATAGACTTATATACCGAATAGCTATGATCCTATATAATCAATTCAAACACAATTTTGTTCATAAAACTTTAGTTCCCACACGTGTTCTAAGTTTTACAGTTTTTCGAAATATTCATAACAATAACCGCTTAATTCAAAACCACTTTGGATATGTATCAAAAACTTCTAACCAAAATTCGGCAGAGCTTCCTCTGAAATATGGACATCCCAAAATAATACATTTACTGTATAACTACCCATACATCAATTTTGTTCAAAATCATTAATTCCCGCACATATACAAAATTTACGGTTTTCCAAAAGATTTGTAAATTCAACTAAATCAAACCAAACAACTTAAAACCACATCCAAATCATAACAATATCATCCTTATATAATTATAATTGGTTAGGAAAAGGATTGGAAGAAGTTTGAAGTCGAACGGGGCGCAGAAACGAATTTTTGGTAATAGGTGACTGAAGTCGCACGATTCGCAAGAAGTTGCACGACCCGCGGCCGATCGCGGCAGAGTGCCAATTTGTCCATTTTCGCTTCGCTTTCGTTTCTCCTATCGATCCCAAACCGTGTTCCGATCTAAATTCAACCACAAAACAGATAAAATATATGCATATTCAGACCATTAAATATCCATTCCATATCAAATAAAATCGTGGTTTCGTTATAATTCTCAAAACACGAAATTTCCCCAAAAACCCGTAATCAACTCAAGTTTGACTTAAAACGCTGAATTTCAAAACCTTTTAAACCAAGCACACCAACAAAATTTAAAACCCTAAACGCGAGTAAAACTCACCTATCGTGATGAAAATCACTTAAAAACCGAAACTTTACTTAACTCAACCAAAACCGAAGTCTCACGAAATCACTCCTAGCTCAACCAATCGCTCCAAAACCAAGACCCATCCACTCTAAGGCAAAGCCAGCAGCTAAAACCTCCAAATTCTCTCTCAATCAAACTTTGAGCTTCCCAAACCTTAAGCTAGCTCCCACTATGTTCAAAACTTCATCTCCTCCACTTTGAGCTCCAATGGGTCAACAATGGTGATTTGAGAAAGATGAAGCAATAGTGGTATAAAATTAGTATCAATAGGTAGAGCTTGAGAAATGGAGAAGAATGACATAAGAATCACTTACAAGCATTGAGAGATGAAGAGCCTAGGGTTTCCTCTTTCCTCTTCCCCTCTCCTCCTTTCCTTCCTCTCTCTTCTCACCGCTTTCTTCTCTCTCTCTCTAACTTTCCCTTTTCAATTCTCTTCTTTCTTTCCTTCCTTTCTTTCTTTTTCTCGTCCGTGCTCTCTCTCTCTCTCTCTTTCTATATCTCTTTCTTTATTTCACACAAGTGAGGAATGAGAGAGTGTTTGGATATTTTTGTGTCTTGGAGCTCATTTAGGGTGAGTGGTATAAAGACTAAAATACCCTTAGTGTTCTAATTTCCACTCAATTATGTATTTTAAATTATATACTCTAGCAATTATAAATTGTTTTCGTGACAACCTCATATCCGTAACTTGATTTATTACCTATTCGAGTAATAAATCACTCGTTAATTTCTTAATTTGAAACTAACGAAATTAGGGATGTTACAATGAGCATCTTCGCCTTGTTGACCATGTTTCTAACATCCCTCCCCACGCCATGGACTGGTGTGTTAGCGACGTAGTAAGTGGTGATGGTACATGGGCTCTCCCTTCCTTGCGCAATCTTCTTCCGGACCATCTTTTATCGCTTCTAACTGCTATGCCTGCTCCTCTCCCTCATGATGGGTCTGATATTAGATACTGGCCTGGCAATGCTTCTGGTAACTTTTCTGTGGCTTCAACTTATAACAAACTTAGTAATTATGATACATCCCTGGCTGATGAGAGATGGAAGAAAGTTTGGTAGCTTCAGGTGCCAGATCGGATTAGGTGCTTTATCTGGCAAGTTCTTCATGGAAAGCTCCCAACCAAATCTTACTGTAGCAAGTGGGGGAATGGTGATTCAAATTGCCATCACTGCCGTAATAGTGTGGAGACAATTATACATATTTTACCTGATTGTCGAATTGCGGTTTCTCTTTGGAATTCTTTTATTCCACCCAGCTTGAGGTCAGATTTTTATGGTGTTGATGTTTGAGGAATGGTTGCTGTATAATCTCTCCAATACCACCTTATTGGACATTTCTCTGAATTGGTGCAACATTTGGGCTACTGGTTGTTATTTCCTTTGGTTTTGGCGGAACAGGCAACTTCATGATGAGGACTTTACGATGCCACCTCATCCATCTCGGATTATTTTACAGCATGCTCATGATTATGATGACATCAAAACTCACCACTCTCGGTTATCTTCGACAAACAAGCAGCAGATTGAGGTTCGTTGGAATCCTCCTATGACGGATTGGGTTGCTATTAATACGGATAGCTGGTTGTGGAGGAGTCTTGCGTGACTCCAATGAACGCTGGTTGGGAGGCTTTGCTAAGCGCCTTTTTGTTCATACTGCGTACTTGGCTGAGTTGTGGGGTGCTTTCGAAGGACTCAAGCTGTGTTTGCACAAAGGTTTTACTTCTGTAGAGCTCCAAATGGATTCTTCTATTATTGTCAACTGCCTGAATACAACTGACTCAGGGAGTATCTCTGGTCACCATATAATAAGAAGAATTAGACAGCTCCTCTTGTGCTTTCCTCACGTGCGCATCATCCATGTTTATAGAGAGGGGAACACAGTTGCTGATGAGCTCGCTTCCTTGGGTTGCAGCTATGATGACGGCCTTACTAGATTTGATACTCCCCCTCCCCATGTTAACTCCCTGGTTGTTGCTGATGTAATTGGGGTTTCTACCTCCCGAATGATTCCCGTGTAGTTTCTCTTTGGGCATTGTGTCCGTTTAATCTCAAAAAAAAAAAGAACAGAGCATAAAACAGAGAGGAGAGAGGAGAGAACTGAGAAGGGAGTAGGACGTGGAAATAGAAGACGGAAGGGAGTGGGGTGGTTGTATTCTTATACTTGTTTACTCTAAATGGTGTATTTATAAGTAAATTAGTAATAGTAAAAAAAGAAAAAATCTAATGTAAATAGTAAGAGGAAATCATAACTGATTTGTTTTTTAAAAAATAAATAAAAATTTATTTGTTTAAAAAAAATAGGAAAGAAAATTGATTTTGTTTTAAAAAAATAAACAAACACACCCTTAAACTTTGAACCACTACCATGAATTGTTGAATGCCGACAATGTATTGCTAACGAATAATTATGTTCTGGTGATTGAAAGTCAATTAGAATATTAATTAAAGATGTTCGATACATAGTTTCCCAATGCCGTTGGAATTCCAGCACACATCCTATAATCCAATTGTTTCTCACAACTACACTACCCAGATTGAGCATGCGGACAATGAGATTACAAAGTAAATTTACAACTGCGTTGCAAACAACCATTTCAAGTCTCTATACCCTCTAAAGATATGAAATTGTGCTTTAACAACTAAGGGAACGACAGTACGTAAATTATTAAATTTCCTCTATCAAACATTTGCCTTTGGTTTCTGCATTATTTTTCAATTTTTCAGCCTTATTGCTCCAATGAAATTCCATGGCTGAAGTCTTTTCTGCCCTTACAATGGCTGCTAAAGAAGACCAAGCTTCCTCTGGCTGCTCATGAACCCAACACATGATAAAATATATCTTCCTTTCTGCCTGCTTAATAGTATTTCGAATCTCACCCCTCCGCAACTTTCTTGGCTTTTCAGATTTGGCCTCCTTTTCGCCTTCTTGAATCAACCGACGCATATCACAAAGGGCACACACCATAGCAGAACTTCTCAATGATAGTAAACTGATCACATCATCAATAACACCCAAACCAAATTGCAGCCCTCCCATGTGTCTGTAAGCTGGAGAGCATACCTGCTCCAAGCAATGAGAGAGGGCTTCCAGTACAGTCTCTGGCTGCCCACTTTGACCCAACACTGAGGACACACTCAACACAACCATCACTGACCCTAGGGGATCTGACCTCCAATCTCCATTGTAGAGGCGAAGAGTGAAGCAGTAACTGTATAAAATATCAACTAGATGAACAGTTAAAAGGGGTGATGGCTCCTTGGAACTAAGCCTGCTTAGAGGAGGAAGTGGAACTTCAGGGCCGAGAGGAACATCACTGAATTCATTACTATCAGAATCACCTACAACTTCCTGCTCTGAAACAGGTTGAATGAGTTGAGTTCCTTCCTTACTGAGACGGATTTGTCCTGCAGAAAGCTTGGACCACCACGGATCCCATGGTTTGATCATTTTGCTCAGTTCCCCACAAGCAATAGCTCTCTGAAATTGTTTCTTCTCTTCAAGTGATAAATCATCAAGACTGATTTCTTGTCCTGTAGGGAGATGAAAATCAAATCAGCCTTACCCAACCCTGAGATGGACAAAAATCTGTTTTACTTGTAGTACAGGGGTAGAGCAATTAAAAGACACGAGCAATAAAGAATAAGCATTCAATAGGAACATACCAGACAAAATTTTTTCCATTGTCTCCTCAGATAAAGTTGAATCTGCAAAAGCTAAATAATCGAATAGAAATTCAGTACCTATCTTTAGTGGCAAACTTTGGGAATTAATAATTACATGTAAAGTAATCAACACAAAAATAATATATAAAGTGTTCACTTCTGATGTGAAAGTTTGCTCACAAAGTTACATTTGATAAGTGACTACCCATGCTGGGCTTCAACTTTTAGTAGTCCTGTTTGTTACAGCCTGTAACAAATAGGTTTTTGCATTGGAAGAATATATGAATAAATATCAAAGTAGCAAACTCGTGGCAACACCTTTATTATATTTTGTATGCAACATTTTCTTGTGGAATTAGATGCCACCATGCCAAAAGCTTTGTGTGGCAGTCGCACAAAGTTAACTTTTTTTTTTGTCATGGTGCAATACTTCTATACATAATTGAAGCATTGTTCAAGCAAACAATAGACTGGCCACCTTCTTAGTGTTACCAATCTGTCACTCATATGGCGAATATCTACCACCCTCATGTGGCATTTCTTTTGCCTCTTACAAGGTGAGAACCCGTGACCTGATGCTTTAGAACAAGGAAGCATCTTTGTGTCTCACCACTTGATCTTGTCAAAAAGCATTACAAGCCAATAATATTCAAATTCAGTTTCAATCAATTTCTCCCAAAATCTCCATTTTCCGAAACTTTTTATGGTATTCAGAGCCTATTTTTGAGCTCACCCATGGCTTCAACCTCCTTTCCTCCCCACCTCCTTCCTCGCTTCCACCACACACTAGTCCTTCAACTTTGACAATTCCATAAACTGCGCGCAATCTCCAAAAAATTTGAAGACAAAATGTTTTACTGAACCATCAAGTCGAGCCTTGTTGAAAGGTTGTTTTGACTTTAGAATTTTATTGTTAATTCAGAGATTCTTCTGAATCCTAGCATGAAGTTGATCATGATCTCTGTCGAGTCAACCCACTGTATAGTTCTTGGGAGCAACAAGTTCAACTGTAGCTAATAAGACACTAGATTTGGGCCTTAGCCAATAGAGGGGCTGAGTAGGGAACTAATAGTGATGTGGCTTTATGGGTCATTCTATTAGGAGGGAATGAATATAAGAGGGAAAGGAAAGGAGAGTATGGGGCATTGAAGTTGGTCAGGAAGCTTGTAGGAGAGTAGTTTCTCGAATAGGAGCCTTGGCTCTGGATAGTTTGAAATTTATATTGTAACTGAGCACTCTACTCTTTGTCAATTCAATAATACAAGTCTATCTTCTTGAACTAACGGGTCCCAACATTGGTCCAACCTGCCAAATTATCAAGGGAGAGACGACAACTGTGCCATTCAAGATGACCAAGAAAGATGAAGCATTGGATGCAAGAATGGTTGATAGGATTGATGCGTTAGAAACAAGAATGGGGAGTTTGGAGGAATCCGTCAAGTCGTTCACAGTGGATTTTCGTCAATCGCTGATGGAAGTGATGGCAAAGTGGCTGGGGTGTGTTCCTACGAAGGGGGGTCTTTGTGATTGCGGCCACCTCTTTTCCAATGACGCAACACATGAAACAGAGTGACGATGGCTGTGTGGTACTAGAAGAAGGGATGATCAACTATAAAGCTCTTAGTCAGATGAAGAGGAATGAAGAAAACCCTAACAATCATGGGATTGAGGGACAAAGTGACGAGACCTCTTCTCAGCAGAAGGAAGCGGCCCAAGAAAATGCAAGAACAACCACAAACAGTTGAGACAACCTTCCATATGGAAATCACGAGAAAGGAGGGAAGGGAAGGCCTTGAAAGTTCACAATGGTACAACAAGTGCAAGAAACAGAATCATTGGGTCAATGATGGAGGCCTCAAATCGCGCAACAGAGACGTCACAGAAGACGATAGAGCACAACATGAGAGATGCAAGGCGAGTTGGGCAGCGCAACCCTCTGCATTTTCTAGTCGCCGCTCCACCAACAATAGTTCCTCCTAAAGTACAACCGCCGAACTCCGACCAGCCTATAACACCCTTCCACGGCGAGGGGTTGGTTTGCGATAGCAAGTGTGGAGAGAAAAAGGCAGAAGCAAACGCCTTGGGTCGAGTCACCACCACCTTCGGCTGCCCGACACCGTCAGAACCACTCAAGGGTTAGCCAGATTTGACGTTCTCGCGCTCTGGCTAGGGTGAGGCGAATGATGTTAGATATTAAGTTACAGGGAAGGGAAGAGAAATGTGTTTTGTACTAAGGGAATTGGGCCAAATTCTTTACCTGTTGGGCTTGGGTTAGTGGGGTGGAAGAAATTGGGCTCAAAATAGAAGACTTCCTTTAAAAAATGTTGGCAGGAGTGCAATTTACATAGATGACTTGACACATGTGATTTCCAGGAAGTTGATATGGATTGGGCTCTTGTTAAAATCTAGGTTGTTGTGGATGGTTTGTGATGCAAAATCTATAATAGAGGTGGTACATTTTGATATGGGTGTACAGCTCGTGTCTTGACGCCTTGAAGACAAAGCTTTTTTTTAGCGGCCGGTAGAGATAGGACACTAGATTTCCCAATAGAGGGGCTGAATAGGGATCTAATAGTTATGTGGCAGTATGGGTCATTATGTTAGGATGGAATGGGTAAAATAGAGAAAGGAGAGATGAGTATTGGGCATTGATGTTGGTTAGGAAGTTTGTAAGAGAGTACTCTCTGCAATAGGAGCCTTAGGCTCTGGATAGTTCTCAACTCAGATTGTAATTGAGCACTCTACTCTTTGTTAACTCAATAGTACAAGGTTTTCTTCTTCTTCTCGAATTTACGGGTTCTATCAGTAGTTGTCCTGGTTGCAATCTTTTCTGTCAAGTGGGATTTTGAATAGAGTGATAGGATGTGTTCCTTCGTAGCAATCGCGGGAGAAAATCCACGATGATTTTCATGCACAAAGGAAAGCTAAAGTATAAGAGAGCTTCACATTTAACTATGCAATACAAAAAAGGGCACAAGACTTTGAACTATAAATATCTCCTTTCAATCAAGGCTTCAAGAATCAGCATTTATTTTGAACTACTCATTATTCAGTGTTGGTGATCCAGTTTCACCTCAACAGCAGTTAGATTTCCTTTGGAAGGTTTACCTAATATGAGGTTATTCTTGTTCTGATTAGTGGCAAAATATGAGTCATACAGAACGAAGAAGTTGAGCACTTCCGTTAGCTCATGAAATACGTATTGAGAAGTAGATAGAAAAACTGCTACATGGAAGTGCTTCAGCAAATGTTATTATTCACTCCTCACAGCATAATTCCATTTCATCTGGTGCAGCTTAAGTGAATATTCCTCAGAATCAGTCATCTATGCAATCTATTTAGATGCCTCCTCTGTTTTAGCAAAATAATGGTGACTATTTAGCTGGAAATCTTGGTTCTAGATTGTGGATACTGTCAAGATGTCACAGTAGCTGCAGCACCTCATGGATGCCACCAATTTAGGTGGTTAAGATCAGCTGTTTGATGAGAATAGTCAAGGTCTACCACAAAAATCGATTGATCCAATCATTTTGTAATACCACTCCAGTCTAATATTTGTCTACCTCTCAAATATTTGCGTTTAGTTCCTCCAACTACATAAAACCTTAGTAGTTTCAGTAAATTTGGCAAGGACGATGTCAATTTTGAATTTCAGCCAACTGAATACTTTGTCAAATTTCAAGGCAACTACATAAAACCTTAGTAGTTTCAGTTTGGCAAGGACGATGTCAATTTTGAATTTCAGCCAACTGGATACTTTGTCAAATTTCAAGCCAACCATCAATTTTATCTTGAGAGGGAATTAAGACATGATGACCTCTACTTGTTTCCAAGTCTTCTATCTTCTCCAGACGTTCATACAATGTGAGCTCTTCAGTTAAATGTTCCGTTTCTACCTTAAACTTGTGTTCGTTCAATATTTATACTGCAAATGCGGTTAATTCAAACGCCATATTCATTGTCGCAACTTGGATTAGGTCATCCAAAAGTTGCAGTCATTCCTAATGTATTCTAAATTTGTAACTTCTCAATTAACAATGAAGAAGCTTTTGATTTCTCGTACAAAGCACGTGGACCTTAGTTTGCCCTTGCACATTGACCTCATTATGAGACAGTTAAGCTCCTGCTCAAATTTTACAAAACCTTTGCCTAATCTACATTAATGCTCCATCAGAGAAACATCAGGGTGTTGACTACTTCTCAAGCTCCCAAAATTTGAGAGGGGGAGTATGTGAATACTCCCTCCCTCGTCTTATTCTCTGTCCCTGAACACTGCTCACTGCAGTGCTCTAGAGCTTTCTGGATTAGTCTCTATTAGTTATCCCACTAGGCTTATAAAAAATGCTATGTCAAGTGCCAAGCCAACTAGGCATAACTCAAAGTTAATACTGTTGTTAATGCAATGAAGTTCAAGCAAATAATAATCAAAATCAGTTCCAATCAAAATTTCTCAAACTCTCAATTTCCCGCAAGTTTTTTTAATAATAACGATGTTGTGCACATCAGGCATGGGCACGAGGCTATATTTTTGTTGTGAATACTGGTGAATGCTGATGACTCCAAACAAAGAAGGAGATCGATACTAATTACGACTTCTGCCCCGCCCAACCTGAAATTGGTGTTGCAAGGCCAATAAAGTCAAACCAGAAGCTGGGCTTGTCACACAGCAAGAGAAAACTGTATGTGTGTGTTTATGACTGATGACATTGGCCACTTATTCTGGAAGCCATAGCCTTGTTTACAATGCCATCTGCAACAGAAAAGAAAAGGAGCAGACAGGGGAGGGGGTGTTTTTGGATTCAGGGACCTGAGGTGAGTTTTGCATACGGGGTTATTGGCCTACAATGTTCTATTCTCCAGTGGCCAGTTCTATTCTCCAGTGGCCAGATTCACAAGATTTTTGCCACATGCAAAGTTATAGTTCCCCCTAGACATGTCCATTAAGTCAGACAGAGGAATCTAATGCTGGACCAATTTGAACGACAGAAACATCAGTCTGGAACCTCAAAAGGAAATTTATTTCTCCAAGGACTAATATGACAGGTGCATAATCTTGCAGGCACCATATAAAGACCTGGACAAATTTTTCACTGTAATTTTGGTTTTTGATAGAGCCCAATTGCATTGATTGATCAATGTAACCAGCCCCACATTTTTGGGACTAGGATGTTGCTGTGTGTGTCATTATTACAAGTAAAAAATATGTTTCAGAAAAAATACAAAAACTAGAAAAGCTTACATGCAAAGATATATATCATACAAGAAAGAGTGCAGTGAAACAACTCGGAAACATCTTAGAGCAGAGTAAAAATTTGGATGACTTACAATCCTCACCCATGCTATCCATTTCCTCTTCTGAATGAAATCTTTTCAATATGTCCAGCATTTTATTTTTGGTTTGTTCATCAGACTGCATTTGATGGAGCTCTTGTTCTACATTTTCTTTCATGAAGGATTCAGTACAACGAAGACTATGAGACTGTCAAAATTAGAACAAAAAAGGTTCAAAATTATAGCATTTTAAAATAAACTAGTGTGTTAAACAGTGTAATGCCCGACGCGAGATTATGGGGTTATCAACTTCGACTATATTTGATATATCAATAGTTAGTTTCAGTACAATTAGTTTAGCTGAACTCTCTGCGCCTGCAAAAGATGATAATATCGGGCATTTAGCCTTAGTAGGTTTTGGCATACTAATAAGTAATGCTGGTACATCAATCACACAAGGGACAGTTGATGATCTGAATTATTATGCCTATTCTACCAAAAGTTATAAACCCACCTTAACGGATGTGAGCAACACACATTTTCCAGAACCATACACATCCACTAAAAGTATAATCATTGCCAAAATAAAAGCCTTGTCAGGACATTTGGACCAATCATGACTCAATGAAGTAAAGCGGACACTATAAATGCAGATAGAGATAGACAGATAAATGCACAGAAACAAGGAAGAGACACTACTATAATATTTCCCAGGAGTGATAGCCTCGTCAAAGTATAGCAACAAACAGCATTTAGAATCAAAATTGAAATTACACTTTCTTGAAAGTTTGTCCAACACAGAACCTGCCTGCAGCACCTATTAATGTGAGGGATGTCTCACTGTTAGGAATCTACCTGCAGCACCTATTTTTAAAGGTGTATACTAGAAGGAAGGGTGTAGTATAAATACAAGGGGGTTAAGAAAAAATAGATTCATTCGTTCACGCAACAGATTTTTGAACTGTTAAACAGTTGTGAAGGAAAATTTCCCTTGGCAGAGAATCAATAACAGACTCTCTATATTTTTTTCTTCTCCTTTCTCCTAATTCTCAATCATAGAAATTCCTGACTTAAAGACACATGTCAAACATACAACCAGCTCAAATCAACTTAGGGTACTTTTACATACCTTATAACATTGGAGGGAACAGTATCGTGAATTGCATCGAGGACATGTGTATTGGGAAAACTGCTTCTGACATCTGTTTTTGTATGAAAAGGTATAGAAGAGAGTAGTATGATCAGTAATTCAGTACTCTTACTAAGATAAATAATTGAAAATAAAATCTCAAGAACATTTTTAGTTTTTACTGCAAAGGCTAACTAGAGATAGAACTCAAAGCAAGGAAATTTTCAAAACTAGAGGATCTATGGCCTTAGTAGCAAATGTGATAACTGGAATTGAAAATCAAAACTTCTCTGCATACATGTTTAGTGAATGTGATTGAGCTAAGAATGCCTGTGGATTTCAAGAGTTCTTCAAGGAGCTAACTATGCATCTATTGGTAAATCTCACAACTTTCTCAAGAAAGTAATCAGAATTCTTTTGAACAACTTGCCTAAGTTTTATTCAATTACACTTGACATGAAATGCTGCATGATTCAACTATCAATGTAACCTCTGAAAAATTAGTAAATGTCAGCTAACCAGCCCTGATATTTTTCACCTATATGAATAGCTCAAAGAAATACTTCTTTTCTCAACCAAAAGATGAGATTTAAAAAACTAAATAAATGATTAAGGAAAAGGTAGGAAAGCATTTTTTAATCTTGCTAACTTTCTAAGTGAAAAAGATCATATATATTAAAAAATCTATAGTAAGTTCTAGAGGAACATACACATGACAGATTATTCGAGCAGGATTTAGCGAGGAAGTAGACGACTGGTCAGATGTAACTATAGTATCAGTCATTATCCCAACACTGAAGGCAGCAAGTTTCTTTGTATTGATTTCCTAAATTTCTCCTTGAGAAATCAGCGGTCAGTTCAGATCAAAAGAGTTTGGTTAAGATAGTAATTGCAAGCGTTTGATATTTTGGTTGATATATGTGCACTGGCCTTCACCCAGTTGGGATCAGAGTCTGCAATCAGCAATTGTTCTCCAGGAAATATCACAACACGATCCGCATTCAACTATCTTATGGTCGTCTTTATACTCTCAGAATCCTGAAGCTTCTCAGCGGCATGTGATTCAAAGTCAGTAATTGTTTATGTCGTGAAAAGTATTAAGGAAAAAACTGAAGAAAAAGGGATCAAGATTCTCGCGTTGTGTTTCCGGGGGCTTCTAGTGTGGCGGAGTGCAAACAAGGTTTTGGAAAGTAGAACCGGATGAGAATGTTTAAAACCAAACCAAACCAAACTAATAGAAAACCATAAATCGAACCAAGAAGCCATGACTTACTTACAATATTAAGCATCTTCCTTAGTTTATCTTAATAAACTAATTCTAGCCATTGGATCTATTTTTTGTTAATTTAATTTGATCTAATAGTTGATAATGAATAACGATGTTATTGTCATTTTAAAAATAAGAGCGTTGTATTTTTTAAAAAAAATAAGTGTATTTTTGGATATATAAATATATATTAAAATAAATAGCACCACCACCACCGTCGGAGAGCCACCGTGACAGCCGCCACCGACCACCACCGGTCACCGAAGCACTGCCGCCAGAGCTCCGCCGCCGGCAGTTGGAGCTCCACTGTCGATCGTCGTGTCAATTGCCGAAGCTCTGCCTGCAACCACCACATATATATTTGTATATAATATATACTAGTATAATTTATTTCGTCGTACAACACTATTTAAATTCATTTGTTTAGATAATCGTAAGGTAATTACTTCAACTATTTTAAATAATTATATAATAGTAGGAAATTAAATTTAGATTTATATATATATATATATATATATATATATATATATATATATATATATATATATCTATATATATATGTAATACCCCAATTTTGTCCATCCTTTTAACTTAAGCCAATTTGGTTATCCAAAGACAACTAAATCGAAATACCGTTGTTTAAATTAAGCGAGCACGCGAATGATTGATCTTTTCGCATGCGTTCTTCAATTTAATCTTCAGATTTGGGTTTAATCGCACATAAGTAGGTCTACCAAAAGTCTTTTTTTTCTAGAAATTTGGCTTGTCTTTTCAATTCAAAGCTTAAGAATGGAGTTCGAAAGTTAATTTAGTGTTTTTAGTTAATGAGCACATTTCTTCTATTTGGGTCTCATTTTAGCGTATTTGTTTAGTCCGCCGGTTAGCTCTTTGTGTTTGGCGACTCGACTTTTCTTTCTTATTATTATTCTTTTTGTGCGCTTAATTTATTTTGAGCATATATATAGTCCAAAAATGTCAAAAAATTCTATTTAGTTTTATTTACAATTTAAAAGTGTTTAGGAGTCCAAAAATGTCAAAAAAAATATATTTAATTTTTATTACAACTTAGGAGAGTCCAAATGTCCAAATGTTCAGAAAATACAAAAAATAATAACACAAAATATACAAAAATAATTAAATCCGAAAAATACAAAAAAAATAATAAATAGCAAAGGCAAAACAGTAGCAAATTTAGGGTTCCAAAGAATGCTTGCTCCAAGTCGCTGGGCCTGGTCCGCTCCACTCCAAACCTAAAAAACAGTCAAAGCCTGTTCAAAGTCATTAATTACTAAACCTAGAATTTTAATATAAAAAACAGTCAACAGCAGCAGGAAAAGGACACAATTTTCGAGGAAAACAACACACAAAAAAACGATTAGTGGTTTTACACTGAAACCCTAATCCCAAAACAGTGGTTTGTTTCTTTGAAGTTCTAAAAAAAATTCAAAGGGTCCGTAGCAGCAACTACAATTCTAGAACAACAACGGTAAATCAAACATCCAGCAACAGATCGAGACTAGTTTCTTTTTGTTTCTCCAGAATCGATCGAAACTAAGGTTGGTAATCCTCCCTTTCTTCAGATTTGTAAATAAATTGTAAATACGTATGCTTTGTTTTTTTGTCGGTACTCCAAATATGCTGAACTGAGTCTATGCAATGTGATGAAAGCAACATCATTCAGATCCGAAAAATAGACAAGCTTTCGTTTTTTTTTAATGATGAAAGACGGCATATTGTTCAAGAGACAATTCGAAACTGAATCTTACATGCAGAAACTAATAATCTAAAATGGACTTTGTAAAATTCCCACATCAAGTATTAAGATTATTGTTGCAACAATTCACTGATTTAAATGATATATAAAGATATCAATCTGGTCAAAGGGAAAGGAAGACTCACAATTAAGAGATTTAGGAAGGGCTAGGCTACGAGGGACATACAGTAGAAAACTAAGAATCAAGCTTCCATCAAGCCCTTTTGGCAAAATTATCAGTATCATCATCGTCATCCCTGTAATTTCCTTCCGATGAGTCCCCAAAACCTCCAGAATTTGCACCGGTGCCAATACCTGTACCGCTGCCACCAAAACCAGTAGAGCTTCCTCCACCATATCCCTCTCTCTCTCGCCGTAGAAGCTAGGCGCAAATTCCATGGAACCCTCTCACTCAAAGGCATGGGCTGCACTGGGAATGGGGGAAGGGAGGAAATGTTTTTAGGTTTAGGGTTTCTATAATGGGCCTTATATAGTGTCTCCAATTATTCATTTTATTTTGGTTGTTACTTTTACCACACCCCCTCCTACTCCAAACACACCCCCTCACCCTACACATTTACCAAACTAACCCCACTTACAATTCTATTTCCTCTCTATCTATCCCCCTCTTCTTCTCCAACACCCAAAAACACTCCTCTCCAACACCTAAACCTCCCTTTCTCCACTCCAAAACCCACCCATCCTCACCTTCATCATTCACTCCCATTCAACTACCCATCATTGGCAACTAGCTCAAGGTAATAACCCTACCAAACATTTTTCATTTTGGTTCTGTTTTGAGTTTTTTACGCCATTTTTTTTCTGCAAACGCGCTCAGTTCGAACAGGGTCGTTCGAACATGTTCGCATGAACGTGTTCGAACAAGTGTTACCGGGTGTGAATTTGATTTGTTCGAACGGCCTCATTCGAACATGTTCGCATGAGGCCGTTCGAACAAAGCGTATGACAAAGAATCGATAAGTTGCGCACTTCGCGAGTTTTGTTGGTTAAATGGATGAAATTGATGGTGCATCCGAGCGATTGAGTTGTCAGCGTAGAAGCCGAGATGACAATCGTCATGATTGACATCTCAACCGACGTTGTTGAATCCCAAGACTTTACTAGTTCCTTCCAAACCGATACGGTAAGAATGAATTAGTTGTTTTAATTTTAGCTAACTATTCAAATTATGTAATCGACACATGGTAATTGAATTTCGCTTATTCCCTACTCGTGAGGAGGCTGGCGACTTGGAGTGCGTGCGGTTGGGAAATCTCTTGGGATGGTGATTGTTATAGGAAGATCTCGACACGGACGACGATCGGGTAAACAATACCGCATGTTGATTTGTGATAAAGCCGATCATATAAGACAAATGTTGAGGAAGGCACAAACACTAGAAAATGTTGTTGTCCCTTCGCATCGAAAAGGGAAATTTATTAAGAAGCTTGGAGGATGGATTTTGAGGGTTATGAATGGAACTCATAACCACGGGATGGTTACTTATCATGATGGACGTCCGTACATTGGTAGGTTAACTTCGTAAGAGAAGGAACTAGTGGCTAGAATGACTAGGAATCATACTCGGCCTAAATTGATCCTTAATGAGTGAAATTGATGAAGCCCGATGATAACTATACGGTTGTGAAACAAATATACAACCGCTCGCCAAAGGCAACGGTCGGCTATGCGTGAGGGTAGGATCGAGCTCCAACAACTCATGTTTTATTTGCAACGCGATAATTATGTTTATGGACTCGACTTGCGACGGAACTACGGTTGTGAAAGACATCTTTTGGGCCCATCCCGATTCTATTGAGCTTCTCAACACCTTCCCAATTGTTTTGTTGATTGATTCCACATATAAAACCAACCTAATGCAGTGTATCCGTTAGTTGAGATCGTTGGTGTGACCTCAACAGAGAAGACTTACTCACGTGCATTTGCTTATGTCAATTGGGAGAGGATGGATAACTTTGCATGGGTTCTTGAGAAATTGAGGGGTTTATTTAGGAAACAGGATGAACTTCCGCAAGTCATACTTTATTGTGAGACACTGTGTATGATGAATGCTCGCAAGCAATATTTCCAACATCCGCAAACTTGTTGTGCCAATTTCACATTAAGAAAATGTGAGGCCAAAGCAAGGCTCATTGTGAAAGACCAAGCTGTTGTTAATGACATTATGGGTGCATTTCTATCTGTTGTCCATGCGAAGACTACGGAAGAGTATGATTATGAGTTGGGTCTGTTTAACGACTTGGCAGCTCCTTATCCCAGTTTCATACAGTATGTGAAGACCACCTGGCTAGACCCCTTCAAGGAAAAGTTTATTGATGCATGGATAAATAAGCATATGCACCTTGGCAACACTACCACCAACAGAGTTGAGTCTGCACACTCTCACTTGAAGCAAATATTACGAGACAGTAGGGGAGATTTGTGCAAGTGCTGGGATGGAATGCAGACCATGCTTAGGATACAACATTCTGACCTTAAAATGCACTTCGAGCATAGTTTGAGTAGAGTGAAAGTTCAACACTTGAAGAAGAAGATTTTTGATGAAATTAAGGGTTTAGTTTCATCTAATGCTATAGACCATATTTTGGGAGAGATGCAGCAGACTGGATCCGTTTCACTTAACCCATCATTATGTCGATGCACACTCAGGACTACACACGGACTACCATGTGCATGTGAGCTTTCAAGGTATGATGTACACTCATCTTGTTATTTTGTCTATAAACTCAACATTATATGGGTTGTCACTAAATCAATGTCGCTTTTTTATAGGGTTATGATGGTCCGCACTCCAATTCCGTTGAGCATGATTCACCAACATTGGCGAGGTTGAATTTCAAAATACGCATGAGAGGTAATGGATGATGAGTTGAGTGTAGAAATTGAACTTGAAGCTATCGGAAGAAGGTTTGAGGCCTCCGATCACGCCGGTAGAGTTATGATTAAAGCAAAAGCACGTGAATTGGCATTCCCGCACACGACTTCTATGTGTCCACCTCCGGATACGATCATTACAAAGGAGCACGAAAAAGATAAGAAAGGGAATGTTGATTACTCAACAAAGCGAGACAAGTCATTTTGGGAACATGTAGATGACAAATTTGACTCCCTGTGGTTCATCTAGTGGATGTTTTGCTCGGTCTAAGTAAACAACCTACTCCCCCAAAGCAAGAGTGGAACGCCTACAAACCCATACTGATTCTGGTTCAACTCCCGCTCCTACTTTGTCAATGTGTCCAAAGACCTAATCCATCACAAAGCAAAAAGAGAACTCAAGTCGATGCAGTGCTACTACAATCCCTACTCCTCCACTACATAAGAAACCAACACCCACACCTATTGTTACGTGAGAGTGCCATCGCCATCGTTTCAAAAGCTCTTACTTTGACACCGCCTCTGTTCTTACAATCGAATCCTATTGTTACAGATGTTGCGCTTATGGATGTATTTAATACATACATCGTAGGGATGCCGACATACATGCGCCCCTATGTTGAAAAAATTGTTAATGTGGTTGGTGATGGTAATCGTGGATTAGGTGTATTGCAAAGATTTCTTGGAAGGGGTGAGGAGGCTTGGCGATCGATCGAATCGATCCGATGGAGGAGCTTAACCAATACAATGACTTCTACACTGATCGTATGGTGGTATTGGTAAGGTCACATTTTTGATGAAGTCGTTGTTGAGGCACATCATGGGAACAATGTTGAAGATAATTGGATGACTATACCAGGATATGGGGTATATCGATCAAGAACAAGTACAAAGTTGTCCTCGGTTGTTGGTCACCTAATTGTTGTTACACAATTTTTCCCTTCAATGTTGCGCCATTCGAAGTGCCCGACGATTCAACATCCTATTCGTGCGTAACACAAACACTTTGTACAGGTAAAGTGTCTTCTATTTAGATTCAGTGTAGTCATTCCAAAACATTACATAACATTATGTTTTTTGTTGTCTTTTTGAAGATCTTTATGAAGCCTGGAAGTCCAATGCCCCTGCCGGATTTGATGTGGATGACTAATAGGGCACCCATAGCAAAGGGTTGGGACTCGCTTTTTATTAGCCGCATGCAAAAGTGGAAGTGTTTGCTCATACAATCACAACCCCCCCATCCCCTTCCTTGTGTAGATTTAAGTAAAGATACTGATGGTAGTCAATGTTAAATTAGATTTATAATTTTGGTACACAACTTTGTATATGACTCTTGGTAGACAACTTTTGAAATCACCAACACTGTGATTCTGTAGACAACTTTTGAAGTCAATGTTAAGTTAGAGACATCTCTCTTGTATTATGCAGAGATTCTCTGTAATAATTCTGCTCGATGCATTCAAAACTTAAACTGGAAATAAACCATCACTGTGTTTCTGTTTCTGCATAACAATGGTTCGCATGACACCATTCGAACGCCTGTTCGAACGGCCCCATTCGAACAGGTTCGCATAAAGCCATTCGAGGCAGCAATAACACACCCTCACACACACAGTTGGCAATATTCATTAACACGCATGAGGTCGTTCGAACCTGTTCGAACGAGATCGATCGAACAGCAACAATTCCTTAACACGAATGAGTTCGTTCGAACATGTTCGCCCAACGTCGTTCGGACAGTCACTTAAACCACGCCACACGAGCGTCCCACGCGAGGTCATTTTTGGAAAAAAAAAAGATTAGGGGCGTGCGAGAAGTAGAAGGGGGTGTGGGAAAAGTAAAAGCCTTTATTTTTAATTTATTTTTAATATTCAGAATACTATTAACACCACCCTAATTCCACGCGTGCACCTCCCCTCACTTAAGCCCAGTTTCGCATACTGGGCTCCCATATGCAAATTGGGCTTGCTTTATACACCCCTTATTTAATTATACCAATTCCTGCAGCTAACAACACCCCCTTTTTGCAATCTTCACCCTTTTCTCAAATTTTTTTAAAATTTTTCTTAACTCAAATAATTTTTCAATAAATCAAAAACTTTGCTAATAGTCTTGCGAAGCCTTTGCTTGCATGATTATTAACAATGAGGAACTAGTGGTGATCACTTGGAGCCTTTGCTCAATTGATCATCATGAATGCCTAATTTTTCTAAAAAAAAACTTTCAATAGATCAAAAACTTTGCTAATAGTCTTGCGAATCCTTTGCTTGCATGATTATTAACAATGAGGAACTAGTGGTGATCACTTGGAGCCTTTGCTCAATTGATCATCATGAATGCCTAATTTTTCTAAAAAAAAACTTTCAATAGATCAAAAACTTTGCTAATAGTCTTGCGAATCCTTTGCTTGCATGATTATTAACAATGAGGAACTAGTGGTGATCACTTGGAGCCTTTGCTCAATTGATCATCATGAATGCCTAATTTTTCTAAAAACTTTCAATAAATCAAAAAACTTTGTCAGTGGTCCTGCGAAGCCTTTGCTTGCATGATTATTAACAATGGAGTGCTAATGGTGGTCTCTTGGAGCCTTCGCTCAATTGATCATCATGAAAGCTTAGATTTCACAACTACACAAGATAAAAAAATAAAAACCCAGAACTACGTAGCTTTGAATTCTCCATCACACCGGGAGATACGTAGGAGCGGATCCCCTCCGTCAAGCACAACAAACCAAAAACATTTTTCCTTTCAAAAAAACCAAAGCGGCTAACTCTCGTCAAGCGCCGCAAATAAAAATTTTCATTAAGTCTTTTCCAATCAAGAGGCAAATTTAATTATTTTCCAAATCAACACTTAAAATCACACGTTTAATTAAAGGTTCTCTTTCAGTAGAAAGGAGGTGTGGGGTGCTAATACCTTCCCCATGCCTAACCGACCCCCGAACCCAAATCTTCCAGTTTTCCAAAAGGTCATCCGCCTTCCAAAAGGTTTTTCTTCAATATTTTCCTTATAAAAAATATTGGTGGCGACTTCATTGTTCTAAAAGGTTGTAAACGAAGAAAAACCCCTAGGGGACTTTTTCGGGCGCAACAGCTGGCGACTTCACTGGGGACTAAAAAAAATTTCAAAAGATGGTCGAGCCTAATTAATTAAATATGTGATTTGTGTGTTTGATTTGAATATATTGTTTTGCCTCTATTTTTTTCTTCTTTTCATACATAAAGATTGTTGCATTCATATGCATTCGCTTCTTCCTCTGCTATGATTGCTTCCCCGTTTATCTTATTTGCTTGTATGCTTAGTTCTTCATGCATATTCCCTAATTCTATCATGTTCCCTCTTCTTGGCTCCCTTTCTTGAGGTAAGTAATGCACTTGGTTGTTGTTGAAACTCTAGGCTGACTTATTTGATATTAAACCCTAGGGTAGACAACATGTTATTGTTTGCTTTTGTCTAGACTGTTCTGGGTTTTCATTTGCAGGTGGGGAAGGGTAGTTATTTCTAAGTATCGTGCCCTCAACACACACTTCACACCCTATACTTGTGAGCGTTGAGTGGGGCCTAAAACCCAAGGTCTGAACAAAAACCTAGGAGAGTGGGAACGACTAGTGACTACCATTCGTAGACCTTTGTCTGTATGGCTCTCATGAAAGTTTCGCCCAAGAGTACGCTTTGTCATGATGCCTCACACTCAGTAGCTTTCTACGATTGTGGGCGTCATCATGAGAAAGACTTTAGCTCTTGGTTGCCATTGTGAGGAAGTGATTAGAACCTACATGGGAGGATTACCCTTTTCGTCGACTTTAGACCCTAGGATTCCCACCATTCGTAGGACACGGGGGCACGCCTTTGTTTGTTGCATTTAGCTTAAGCATTCCTTTTTCTCAAACTTTATTTCGAAAGTTGTAATTTTTCTTTCATAAACACCTACATGAGGTGGCATGCAGCGTGTATCTTCTAAAATGTTAAAAGTACCACCAATTAAACCTCATTTTATTACTATTTTTCCATGTCATTTCGCATCCACATCATTTCACATTCACATCATTTTGCACCATTGCATTTGCATCTAACAAAATCTTAAAAAAAAAAAAAATTCGTCATTTGCATTCTTCATGCATTAAGGCATTGCATTGCATTCATTCATTCTTGTGTTCATAAGTGTGTTTCGTCAACAGAAAATCAGGCAAGCTGGTTAGACATCGCTATTTGACGCGTCTACAAGCAAGGAACATGGACAACAATCAAGGCGACGCTGATGAGGGCAATCCACCGCCACATCGTATCGCCGGAATTCCGGAGATCCAAATCCTAATGGTCGTGGTCGCGATGGTCGAATCAAGGGAATCAAGTCCTTCAAGCCGAGATGGAAATCATAAAAGCTCAAATGGCGAGAGGTCATAAGAGTCCGAGTGCCTTAAGAAATGTTGGTACTACTGAAGCTCTTTTGTTCTTTGGGGTGTGAACAATCCTCCTCCCCTCCGGGGGTGGGATCCTCAAGCCCTTCAAACAAAGGCAATGGCCTCCTATGGTCTCCCACTCAGGCTATACGCCTCCCGCCGCTAACACAAATCCGGAGGAGATCCTCCAAGAGCCGCGGGCAAGCTCACCGACGAAGTTGCGAATGAAGTTGGAGCAGGGACGCCTCAAGCCGAGATCCAGATCCCAATCCTCGCCATCGCTCCGGGAACTCCGCGGGTTTCAATTGGCCAATAACGGTCCATCCCCAAGTTCAGGGACCAATTCCTGGGAATACAATTCACTCACGTGACCCACACGTGAACCCGTACCGTAGTGTCGATGAGTAATCCTCATTGCGGTGTGAATGGTTTCCTCGGAATTACCCTACCTGGCGGAAGTCGCATGCGGATGCTAGAAGAGAGATTAAGAGCTGTTGAAGGAGCAGGTTCACGGGCCGGAAATGCCCACGAGCTGTGTTTGGTCCCTAATCTAGTCTTGCCTCCCAAATTCAAAGGACCAACTTTTGACAAATACAGAGGGACGACATGCCCAATCAGTCATGTGACAATGTATTCTTGGAAAATGACCGCCCATGCCCGTGATGATAACTTGATGATGCATTGCTTTCAGGAAAGTTTAGCTGGAGCTCCCCTTGACTGGTACATGCAGTTGGAGCCAACCAATATCCGCTGCTGGAAAGACATGGCGAATGCTTTTATGCGTCAATACCAGTACAACAATGATTTGGCTCCAGATAGGACTCAGCTACAATGCATGTCTAAGAGAGATAATGAGTCGTTCTCAGAGGTGGAGGAACCTCGCTGCTCAAGTAAAACCCCCTCTACTAGACAAAGAAATGGTCCACATGTTTAAGGAAACCCTTCCTGCGGTGTATTATGATAGGTTGGTTGGCAGCGTAGCCTCGAATTTCTCTGAAATGGTCGTCACAGGGGAAAGAGTAGAGAACGGCATGCGCAGCGGAAGAATAGCTCATGGCCCAACACCTCATTTCAGTCAGAAAAAGCCTTTTTCTGGGCCCCACAAGAAGACAGAGGGTGAAACCAATGCAATTATCGGAGCTAGTGGTCCATCACACAGCAATCCTCCGCAAGCTATTCCATTTCCTTCTCAAGCACCACCTGCACAGCCATTTCAGTCAAACCACCAGTACCGGAACTACGGTGAAAGGAAGCCTGTCGTCTTCGATCCTATTCCCATGTCCTACACGGACTTGTTCAATTATCTCATCGCCAACAAAATAATCAACAGAGGATATAGTGCAAATGCCACCCGCGCCTTTCATTCCGGAGCAGTAGGTCACGTGGTGGAGGATTGCAAGGCATTCAAGTATGTGGTACAAGACTTGCTTGATGCAAAGACCATATCATTTCAGCAACCCAATATAGCCGCCAATCCGTTGCCGGGGCATGGAGGATCTTCTGTCAACGCCATTGAGGATCAAGGTGGTCAGTGTTTGATAAGAGAGGTTGATTGCATTCAGATGCCTCTGGATGTCATCCATGCTGAATTATGCCGTCTTGGTGTCATCAAAGAAGGGTGTGCTAGGAAAGACACTTGTGATGATCCTCGCTGTATTGGGACATGTGAAGGCTTTAAACCAATTCTCCAAGATCTCTTAGATAGACACCTAGTCCAAGTGGGAACTCAGGAAAAGGAAGGAAGTGTATCTACCTTGCAATCAGGTAGCGGAGGCTTCAAGAGGGAGAAATGGCTGGCCAAACTCAGAGGAAGGGCACCCAATCAGGGGAGGATGGTCATCGCTAACCTTAAGAACAACTTCCGGAGTGCCGGCATGCTGAACCCTGACCAGGTTAATTTGGTTGAAGAAGGATCAAGCTCGAGTGGCCGTGTTGTCAACCTAGTCTTATTTCTTTGTCTTTGTTGAAGAAAGCGCAAAACCGGGAGACCATGGATTTCTGTATTTTTCAATTTAAAATAATTATCGTTGTAATGTAGATTCCTCGGCAGCCCAAGGCCTTGGAACATTTCATTCGGGCACACATGTTTTTGTCAAAACTCATCAATCAATAAAGTGTTATTTTGAATTTTCAATAAAATTTCTGTCTTCATCTCTCGTTTGTGTGTCTTTTCTTTGTCTTTATTCGCCGCTCCATTTTAATGCAGATCAAAATAGTCTCTGAAAATAATAATGCCCATAACTCATACTGTGACTTTGATTACCCGGTTAATCAAGCCGAGGAAGATGTTGAGGACAATTGGGATACTCCTCCGGAAATCATAAGAATGGTAGAACACGAAGAAAAGGTCATTGAGCCCCATGGGGAGTCCACAAAAATGGTCAATTTGGGTACTAAGGAAGACAGAAAAGAGGTCAAGGTTGGTACTGCAATGAGGGATAGAGAGCGCAAAAGATTGATTCAGCTCCTGCTTGACTACGCTAACGTATTCGCATGGACTTATCAGGACATGCCAGGGTTGAGCACAGATTGCCAGTAAAATCAGAATGTCCCCCGGTAAAACAGAAGTTAAGGCGAATGAAGCCTGAAATGTCTTTGAAAATCAGGGATGAGGTCAAGAAACAGTTTGATGCAGGATTCTTAGCTGTGGCAAAATACCCTGAGTGGGTAGCAAACATCATTCCGGTCCCTAAGAAAGATGGAAAGGTTCGAATGTATGTCGACTACCGTGATTTGAACAGAGCAAGCCCTAAAGATGATTTCCCTCTACCCCATATTGATGTCTTGGTGGATAGTACTGCTCAGCATTCGATGTTCTCCTTCATGGATGAATATTCAGGCTATAACCAGATCAAAATGGCTCCAGAGGATATGGAGAAAACCACCTTCATAACCCTTTGGGGAACTTTCTGTTACAAGGTCATGCCTTTCGGGTTGAAGAATGCCGTGGCAACTTATCAAAGAACGATGGTAACCCTATTCCATGACATGATGCATAAGGAGATTGAAGTCTATGTGGATGACATGATCGCCAAGTCAAAGACTGATGAAGAGCATGTGGTTAACCTGCAGAAGCTGTTCGAGCGTCTCAGAAAATACAAACTCAGGTTGAACCCTGCTAAGTGCACCTTTGGGGTTAGGTCAGGAAAGTTGTTGGGTTTCATCATTAGCGAGAAGGGAATTGAGGTGGACCCGGACAAAGTACGAGCAATTCTGGAAATGCCAGCGCCTAAAACAGAGAAAGAAGTTCGTGGTTTCCTGGGAAGACTAAATTACATCTCTCGATTCATCTTCCAGTTGACTGCAACTTGCGAACCAATTTTCAAACTGCTGTGCAAAAACTAAAAGATGAAGTGGAATGATAAATGCCAAGAAGCATTTGAGAAAATCAAGGTGTACCTCCAAAATCCACCAGTCCTAATGCCACCTGTGTCTGGTAGGCCTCTTATCCTATACCTCACCGTGCTAGATAATTCTATTACGGGCGTCTTTCAGGCGGCATGATGATGATTCAGGAAAGAAAGAACACGTGATCTACTACCTGAGCAAGAAGTTCACAGACTGCGAGGCAAGGTATTCACCATTAGAGAAGACTTGTTGTGCTCTAGCTTCAGCCATGCGATCGATCGAGACAAGATATCTTTGAGTCACACTACCCGGTTGGTATCCAAAATGGATCCAATCAAGTACATATTTGAGAAAACTGCGCGCCACGCGGTAGAATTGCTCGTGTGCAAATGCTTGATCAGTATGACCTCGCATGCGTAACTCGTAAAGCGATTAAAGGTAGCACACCGCTTGGCAGATTACACCGCACATCAACCGGTTGAGGATTACCAATCAATGCAATGTGAATTCCCAGATGAGGACATTATGTCATTATTTGACGAAGGGAAATCTCAAGATGATGAAAGGTGGAGAATGTTGTTTGACGGTGCCTCTAACATGTGGGGGCACAGTGGTCGAGCAAGGTCGATCTCTCCTGACAACCGCTTCATACCATTTACTGCCAGGCTAAGTTTCTATGTCACAAACAATATTGCGGGGTATGAAGCGTGTATCCTGGGTATCCAGGCAGCTCTCGATTGGAAAGTCAAGAGGCTCGACGTGTACGGAGATTCACTCTAGTTGTCCACGGGTAAAAGGGATTAGGAAACAAGAAATCTCGATTTGATTCCTTACCGTGACCATATTCAAGAATTAATCAAGCCCTTGAGGAAATCACTTTCCAAAGACATACCCCGCAGCCGAGAATCGGTTAGCGGATGCTTTGGCAACTTTGTCTTCTATGTTCAACGTCCATTTGTGACAAAAGTTTGACGACCGCCGAATCCAAAGCCACAGAGGTCACCGCTTATCACCATCGTATGGGCGATCGAGGGGAATCGAGATAGTAAGCCTTGGTACTATGACATCAAGCAAGACATCACAAACAGAGAGTATCCTCCCGGAGCTACAGAGAATGACAAGAGAACACTCAGGAGACTATCAGCAGGTTTCTTCTTGAGTGGAGACGTCCTTTACAAGAGAAACTATGACTTGGTACTCCTCAGGTGTGTAACTAAAGAAGAGTCAGTAAAGATTATGCGAGATGTTCATGAGGGTTCATTTGGGGTTCATTCCAGTAGACACGCAATGGCTAGAAAAATCACGGTAAGTGGTTATTACCGGTTGCGGATGGAGTCGATTATTACTGATTTTGTGAGAAGATGCCATAAATGTCAAATCTATGCGAGATCACACCCATGTACCTCCGACTTCTCTGAATGTCTTAAGTGCACCATGGCCATTCTCAATGTGGGGCATGGACATCATTGGTCCCATTGAACCCAAAGCTTCAAATGGTCACCGTTTCATTTTGGTTGCTATTGACTACTTCACTAAGTGGGTGGAGGCTGCTTCTTATCCCAATGTAACAAGCTCAGTGATTGCTAAGTTCATCAAGAAAGATTTGGTTTGCCGCTATGGCCTTCCAAACAAGATTATCACAGAGATAACGCATGATAATTTGAAGCAATGAGAATGATGAAGGACTTGTGTGAAGACTTCAAAATACAACATCACAATTCTTCTCCTTACCGCCCAAAGATGAATGGGGCAGTTGAGGCAGCTAACAAGAACATCAAGAAGATTGTGCAAAAGATGGTGGTAACTGTCATACCCCAATTTTGTCCGGCTTAGGTCAAAACCCTAATTTTCCACTAAAACAAGTAAACTATGAAGTGAGTATCATTTTGCATGCATTTCTAGGGTTTCTAGGGTTTTTCCTAGCTCAAGGGGTATTTTGGTAATTTCACCAAAAAAGACGCATTTTCTCATTAGGCATGCATTTTAAAGTGTTGAAAACTATGGTGGAATTTACAAAGTCATGTCTTAAAGGAAAATGCATTTTAAGCAAAAATTAGGGTTTTCAGGACCAAAAGGGCATCTTGGTCATTTCACTAAAATTAATAATTTCTCGGTAAGAACCACTATGCATCTCTTGAGGAATTTATTTGGGTCCAAGTGAGTGGAGTTGTGCGCATCATTGGGATATTTTTGGCATGAAATTCAGTTTTTGAACAAAAGGGTATTTTGGTCATTTTGCAAAGTAGGATATCAGTTGGGCTTGGATCTCCAAGATCTCCTAAAAACCCTAGCCGTCCTCTCTAAGCAACTGAAACCCTAGTCTCCCTCTCCAAGTAATTGAAACCCTAGTCTTCCTCCCCAAGTAACTGAAATCAAATCAAATCTAGGTAAATCAAATAATTAATGGTCAGACCTAATTTTCTAGTATAAATATACCTCAACCCTTTTGCTCAAGAGGAAGAAAGAAAAACCCTAGCACACAATACTCTCCTTCCCTCTCCTTGTTTCAGCGGAATTCCCCTCCTCCATTCTCATCCAAATTCTTCAAAAATCAACCATCAAACCTTCATTATTCTTGATTCCTACACTAAACATCCTTCTAAGCTTCCATAATCCTTCAAGTTCCATCAAAATCCACTCAAGAAGAAGGGTTTGCGTGAGGATTCAAGCTTGTTGGGGCTGTTCTTCAAGAGTTATTACTTCCATTTTGCATCTTTCTTCCTTTTCTAGCTAGATCAAGAGGTAAGCTTCTTATATTTTGCATTTTCTTTAATCATCAACATGTAAATCCCTCTGCTACTCCTCTTTCCTTTCTCAAAAGGCTTAGAGGACTTGTTTCCAACATTATGACAAGGACATTGGGAGCCTTGGGTGTTGGCAATGAGTCCTTGGCCTTGAGAGGAATATTCTTGTGTTTTCACCATGTTATTTCCTTGCATGTTCCACCATATTTGTAGGATTTAAAGTCAAAAATAGCTCATCATTCATATGTGGGGGTTTCGGCCAAGGGGAAGATTAGGGTTCTTGTGTGTTTTTGCTTATTTCATGTCTTGTGTTTTATTGGTAACTTGATTGTGGGTATGTGTAGCCTAGGATTTAATCCCAAATTAGGGGTTTGTGTTTTCTTTGGTTTCTTTGGATTCTTTAGTGTGAATAAATATTTGTTCTACTTGATCATTGTTTTGTAACATAGCATAATAATTTAGGATTTAATCTTGTGTTGATTGTGCATTTTAATCATTCCATTTCGCATTTGGTTATGGAGTAGAAGTTGGTTGAAGCGTTCTACTTCTTTTCAAATTTTCTTTCCAAACCATTGTTTTAAAAAAAAACAACAAAATATCTTTCCATTTAATAAATCTTTTCCAAAACTCATAAGGAGGCAAGTCGGACGTACGGCCGATTTTGTCTAGCGTCCTGAGACCGGAGCTGTACAGCTCAAACGTCTTAAGATACTTGTGAGAAATAAAACAAATAATTAATAATTACAAACCCTTTTTCCTAAGAAAACCAAAAAGATCATTTTTTCAAAAAGTAGTGGGGCACGCACGTCGTGCATGCAGGCGGGGATGTCTTTGTTCTAGGTCTATTGGACTGTACAGTCTAGGACCGAAAACCCCTACAATAAAAAACACCAACACACCTCTTTCCTAAAAAATCACAAAAGCCGTCTTCGGACGCAAAAAGCAACTTTCAAAAAAATCACAAAGCCGTCTTCGGACGCAAAAAAAAAAAAACAAGAACTACGTAGCTTTGATCCCTCAACCAGTGAGGGTACGTAGGACCGGGTTCATGTCCCGTCAAGCACCCTTTTAAAAAATCATTGTTTTGTTCCGCTTTTCAAGGATATCAAAAATATTCTTTTTCTCGTTTCCAATAAAATATTTTCTCAATCAAAAGAAAAGCAAAGAAGTAGAACGATTTATTTCAAATCAAATATTTCAAAACCACACATCAAATTAAAGGTTCCTTTCGGTAGAAAGGAGGTACGCAGTGCTTATACCTTCCCGCACTCTAACCGATTCCCGAACCTACATCTCTTGTTTTCAAAAAAGGACCACCCGCCTTGTATAAAAAGACGTTTTTTCAATGTTTTTGTCTCAAAACCAAAATATTGGTGGCGGCTTCATAAACCTTCCCACGTTGTACATCGAGAAGTCCAAACCGGATTTTTCGGGGTGCAACAGCTGGCGACTTCACTGGGGACCTTTTTTTTAAAAAAAACGAGGGTCAAGCCTAATTAATTTGATGTGTGGTTTAAAATTGTTTGATTCAAATGTGATTGTTCTATTCTTTTCTTCTCTTTCTTTCTTTTCTTTCCTTCTTTCTTTACCAATAATGATTGAATGTTCTCTGCACTTTTATTGTATTGCATCCATGTGCATTTGCTTATTTCTACGTCTGCTTCTTGCTTCTTCTCCTACCCATTCCTTTCTTTACTTATGCTCATGCATCTCTCCAAAATCCCCATGATCCCTTCTTCTTTGCTCCCTTTCTCCAAAAGGTAAGTTCATGCATTTTTCCCCTTCTATTATGATCCCCTCTTCTTAGCTCCTTTTTCTTAAGGTAAGCAGAGTTTTGGATGATTGTTAATACCTTAGGTTGATTTCTTGCTTAGACTTGAATGATATGTGCAAAACCCTAGGGTAGATGATTTTCTTTGGCCGGATCGCTCGGATTTTTTTTCTGGTGGGGGTATGTTTGGCATTGTGCTCCTACACACACGTTGCACTCCCTTTACTTTTTGTTTCTTGGTGAGACAGCCCTATACCCGGGCTAGAGTATATCTTAGGCTAGAACGAAGTCATTAGTGGTTGCTCACTGGACGTACGTCTTGTTGGGTGATCGTGAAGACTTCACCTAGAGTTTGGCTTTGTTTGATGACATCATCACTGGACGCTTACCTGTGATCGGTGCTCTCTCGCATCGAAGTCGTTGGCTCTAGGAACCTTATCTAGGGTCCCCTTTTAGTGCTTTCCTTGAAGTGTGCACCTTTAGAAAAGCCTTAGATCCTATCTCTAAGAAACCCTGTAGGACACAAAGGAGCTGCATACCCCCGCATCCAAACCTTTTTTGAAAAAATATATATATTTTTCCAGAAGTATGAAGTTCCAGCTTTTTGAAAATCCTATGTTGTAAATAATTTTCTTTCAATCATCCTCATCATGCATTCATTCATACATCATTTCATTAACCTCATCACTTTAGTTCAAATACATCATTCCTCCATACATGCATCTTTCAAAAAAGGGAAGGGGCATTGGCATTTCATACTTTGCCTTGCCTTTAAAAAATCATCATTTAGGAAAAAAGCATCATTCCTGCATCTTTCATCATTTAAAAGAAAAGGGGGCATCGGCATTTCATATCTTGTCTTGCCTCTATAAAAATCATTTTGAAAAGAAGCATCATTCTTGCATCATTCATCATCCAAAAATGCATTGGCATTTCATATTTTAAATCTTGCATAAAAAGAAAACATCAAAAAGAAAAAACTTTTAGAATAATCACACTTTTCAAGTGAACATGCTCTCATGCATTTCATTTTCATCATGAATACATCATAACGTTTTCATCCATGCATTGCATATAACAAAAATGTTGTGATGAGAGACAATATGTTCTTGCAAAGTAATCTTTCTTTTTTGGAAAAGTTTACCCTCACTCATTTGCAAACTCAAGGTGTTCCAAGGCCCTCAGTTTTTCACATCAATAGCTCATTTGTATTTCCGTAAAAAAAAAAGCATTGCATCTCATCCATTCCATGATAAAAGACTGAAACGCTTCATCAAAAAAGTTTTTATATCATGTTTTAACCAATGCTAACTCTCTGTGAAGCGTTCTTCTAGTAAGTATGCATATGCCACGTGCAGTTTCTCTTGTTTGAGTCAGTCAATTTTCTTCATTTATCATCATTCCCCATCCAAGTCTAATCCCGCCCCGTCCACCCATAAAGTGCATATTCTCTCCCATCGGTACATACTTGACTTTTTGGTTCATTCTCGCTAACACTTTAAGTCCTCCATGCTGGGGCAATTCTGTGATCACTAATTTTCCTTGTTAGTATCATATGCCTTTAGTGCAAGTCTTTCTAAAAAAAAATATATATAATAAACAAAAAAGATAAAATAAGCTCGCTAGGTTGAAAACCCGCCGCAAAGCGGCCTAGGCAAAAAAAGCGCCGGTGGGTTGAAAACTCGTAAGAGCGGCCTAAGCAAAAATTAGGGCATAAAAAAAGAAATAAAAAGGAGCAAATATATAAAAGTAAATAAATTATTGTCCTTAAGTTAATTTTTGAGAAAACGAGCAATCATGTTTTGAAATGAAGTTTGACCATCTTCCCATATCCTCAAAAAAATCCTTTTCTACCCACTTTAGGCCAAAATTCCAAAAATCTCCCAATCACCCTAGACAGGATCGATTCCGCATCAAAAAAATAAACGGTGCATTAGTTTTATCACCTCACTACCAAAAAAAAAAAAAAAAAAAAGAAACAAAAATCACAAAAGAGTGAAGTCAAAAAGAGGATTTAAAAATCCCAAAAAAACAAACAAAAAAACAAAAATAGTACAAATGGTGAGTGATACTTCTTACCATTAAATGCATAAGAGATCCTTGTGCAAACAAACCCCAAACACTTCCCCTGTCCTCAATATCCTATCCTTCATAAACCCTTGGCCAAGTTACATCCCTAAATAGGTCCATTCTACCATTAGGCACATCAATTACTGTCTCAATAAAACCTCAAACACTACTTTGAGCCCAATAACCATTTCCTTCATAAACCGTTGACCATCGGCCAACATCGAATAAGACCCATCCTCCCCATCAACCCCAAACATTTCATTAAGCTCAATCATCCCCTTTTCCACATCACAACCCTAAAAAGTCCATTCTGATCAATGACTAATTGCTTTCGTTTTCTCAAGTTTTAATCTTAGGACAAATAAGTTTATCTATTTACGACGTGTTTGCTCAAAAAAAAGAAAAAAACAAACAAGCAGAAAAAAGAAAGCTCCTCAAAAGGAAAAAACAAACAATCAAAAAGAAAGTTGGTAAAAAAGGGAGAAGGACTTGCACTCCAAGATGCATTCATGTTGCATTAAAACAAGGTTTAGTGGTCACCAAGTGGAGCCTCTCCTCATACTAAAAAGTCAAAACTTGCATTGCATTTGAGTTGTTCTTAAAGAGAACCAAAAGTGTGTACTAGGGGGCATTCCCTTCACCTCTCACTCCACTCAACTTTGGGGAGGTTTGTTCAGTGCCCACCCCATTCATATATCACCCTCAGTTCATAACCATCACCATAACTCTGTCGCCTTTCACAACCTCGAAAATGGGGCAAGTGCGTTCCCATTCCTTCACCCCATTCATTCCTATAGAACCTCACTGGGGCAATCTCTCAACTCACTATCCTAAACAAGGCCTTGTCATTCTAATCGGGGCAGCGTTGTCCTTGTTATGACTGGGGCAACATCAAACTTTATGGGTTGAGACAAAATCTTTTTTGCTCCACCCTTCATTTCAAAAGCCGAAGCATTCCCAATTCATCATCTTTTACACCCCTAGTTGTTGTCACCACTAGACAGGGGCAAACTATTCACTCATCCAAGACCTGAATTGGGGCAATCTTGTATCTCTTGATCCCTCACGAGCTTTGGAAATAACCATGTCTGTCATTCCTTCACTCACAGAAATGTCCATGCCCTAAGCCAATTCCAAGCTGACTGACTCATTCATTCACCTTTGCACTCCTATGCATGCTTACTAGACAATGCTTCAAAGAGAGAAAACACAAGTTAGTCATGCGATATCTAAAATTCAGTCATCATGGAAAGAAAGAGAAAACGTGTGAGGTTGTTTGTAAATAAAAACCTTGAGAACACCGGATTTTGAGTCAAATTCAATTTTTCAACAGAATGGTCAATAATCATCTCAATTCCTTGCATCCAAAGTCTTGCATCTCATCATCACAAAAATGTTTACCTCATGCATCTAGGCAGTTCAACCTATTCATTATGGCATATGCATCAAAGCATTACGTTTGCATCCTCACATTTTGTGCATTCATCACATAGCAAAAAAAACGTTCCACATCAGAGCATTGCATCATATTAATGTTTGCATTTCACAGAAGAAGCAAAAAAAAGAGAAACAAGCGAAGTTAGAATAAGTAGCATTGCATTCATCAAAGCATCAATCACCGCATACACTTGCATTCAAACATCAAGGCAATACAGATTTGCATCACATCAATACTTGCAAAGAAAGCCAAAACATCCCATGTCATTCATCATTTCATGTCATTCATCATTTTATTTCGCATAATAGCAATATTCACATTTCATAGAAAAAGGCAAAGAAGGAAAAGTTTTCCATTGCATTTGCATCCGCAATTTCATCAAAACACAAGAGCATTACATGTCATCAAACATCAAAAGTTTGCATTCGCATGCCCGCATTTCATGAAAAGAGAAAGAAATGAGCAGAAAATAAAACAAGAGCATTCCATTCATCAAAACATGAATCAATGTCATTGCATCGCACAATTGCATTAAAAGTATCAATCTCTGCATCAAACATCAAAGCGCTACATTTGCATATTCGCATTTCATAAAGAGCAAAAGAAAACAAACAAAGAAAAACAGATGATCAGAAAAAGAAAGCTGATCAAGAAAAATCAAATCAAAAGGAAAACCTCAAGAGTGTTCCACCACATGCATCATCACATCAAAATCATAGCATTGCATGCACTCGCATAACATGTTCCTGCATAACATGCCTTTGCATAACATGCACCCATGCTTCATGCACCATCCCTTGCATCAACTGACGTATGCAGGTACTTCAATTCAATGCGCCACCATTGGCCATCTCAATCAGTCAATCAACAGGATTTGCGAATCCCTTCGGAATATGTTTCGGCCAATTCATATTCCTTGTTAAAATCTAGATAAAGAGGGGCAGCTGTCATACCCCAATTTTGTCCGGCTTAGGTCAAAACCCTAATTTTCCACTAAAACAAGTAAACTATGAAGTGAGTATCATTTTGCATGCATTTCTAGGGTTTCTAGGGTTTTTCCTAGCTCAAGGGGTATTTTGGTAATTTCACCAAAAAAGACGCATTTTCTCATTAGGGTTTTTCAAGGATATCAAAAATATTCTTTTTCTCGTTTCCAATAAAATATTTTCTCAATCAAAAGAAAAGCAAAGAAGTAGAACGATTTATTTCAAATCAAATATTTCAAAACCACACATCAAATTAAAGGTTCCTTTCGGTAGAGAAAGGAGGTACGGGTGCTTATACCTTCCCCGCACCTAACCGAACCCGAACCTACATCTCTTGTTTTCAAAAAGGACCACCCGCCTTGTATAAAAAGACGTTTTTCAATGTTTTCGTCTCAAAACCAAAATATTGGTGGCGGCTTCATAAACCTTCCCACGTTGTACATCGAGAAGTCCAAACCGGATTTTTCGGGGTGCAACAGTAACACACAAGGATTGGCATGAAATGCTCCCTTTTGCCCTGCATGGTTACAGAACCTCGGTGCGCACCTCAACCGGGGCAACTCACTGGTTTATGGGTCGGAGGCAGTCCTCCCCATTGAAGTTGAAATACCATTCCTGCGGTTGTTAATGGAGACGAAACTTGATGAAGCAGAATGGGTTCAGTCCCGTCTTGACCAGTTGAACCTCATTGACGAAAAACGGGTAGTCGCGATGTGTCATGGACAGTTGTACCAACAGAGGATGATAAGGGCCTTTGACAAAAGAGTCCGTCCTCGGGAATTCCAAGAGGAGATCTTGTACTCAGCGAGATCTTGCCGATCCGCAGACGGACCCGAGGGGCAAATGGGCTCCCAAATATGAAGGACCTTATGTGGTGAAGAAGGCATTCTCAGGAGGAGCTCTAATCCTGGCGAACATGGACGGAGATGAGATTCCAAATCCAGTGAACTCAGATGTGGTCAAGAAGTATTATGCCTAGAAAAATAGACGAAAAAAGAGAAACATAAGCCAAGGAAAAATTAGCTCGCTAGGTTGAAAACCCGCAAAGGGCGGCCTAGGCAAAATCAGAGCGACCCGGTGGATCGAAAACCCGTAAAGGGCGATCTAGGCAAAAGTTAGGGTCAGAAAACTTGGGCTTGAGAAAAGGAAAGGCAATCAGCACTCCCAAAGGTTTGGATGTTAGGGTGATCAGAGTTATGAGTATGGGCGGCGTGCACCGTTACTTCAGAGATGAAATCACGAGATCTGTTCTTTTCCCTTGTATTTTCTCAGTTTAAAAAAAAGATTGCAATGTACTTTCAATTGGTGTGACTTCCTGCACGTCCAATTTCTGTATCAATAAAAGTCCAACCTTTCTTTCATATATGTGCTTTTGTGTCTTTGCTTTCATTTATTCAGTTTCTTTCAAAATGATAATTTTTATGATTGATGAAATTGATTTGCAAAACATGTGCACATTCAGAGCATTACAGGATCAGTACGAAATCTTTGAAAAATACAGAAAGAAATGATTTCCCAAGTGAATAAAATTGCAAAAAAAAAGAAGAGACAAAACAGTCATGGCGAATCAGTGCGCAATCCTCGCGTGATTATCGTCCTAGGGACGACCTCCGTCCATGGATCAATCTAACCAGCAAAAAAAGGAGTGCCGAAATAAAAACAAATAAGCAGAAAAAAACAAATAAGCAGAATGAAAAAAAACAAAAGAGAAGAAAAATCACAAAAAATGGAACACAAAAGAACACAACATCTTCATATCATTCAACATTCTCATATCATCCATATCATTCATCACTCCATGGCATCAAACAGTACATTACGCTTTCAAATTCGCATCTCAAAAGAGCGAAAGAATAACAAAAGAAAAGAAGAGAATGAAAAATCAAATAGAAGAAGCATCCCACCAAAATCAATCATTGCATCCATGTGCACCCAAATACCCAAGTGCATGCATTTCATGCACCATCCAAGAGAAAAGTTACCACGGACCAGAGAGTCCCAAAAATCTCATTTTTTAGAAAATCACCATGACACAGAGTTAGTGAACTCCATCAACCCAGAGTTAGTGAACTCCATCAACCCAGAGTTAGTGAACTCCCACAGAGTTAGTGAACTCCTTCTGTAACACCCCCTTACCTTAATACTACTTAGCGAATTAAATCAGAGTTTTCCAAAAACCACTCAAGGAGTGCTACATTTTTCTACATGAATTTCAACCATGCAAAACAATATAAATAATTGCGCAGCTAAACAGTGTAGTGTGATGTACATACAGCACCTCGGCCTAGAAGGAACCGAGCTCAACAATTAACAGGTTATTAGCTACATCACAGTCAAAATAATACATGTTCCAAAGACATAGGTTTATAACTCAAAATAAATCTACATAACAGACCACTACACTACTCGGCCCCCTGTGTTACACTACCAGAGCAATGACGACGCCAACGACACTGAGTGAGGACTGACCTCTACTCGGGAATACCTGCAAGTTGCCAACATGAGAAGCAACATAAAAGCAGTAGGGTGAGTCTCTAAACACAAATAATAAGGTTTATGACAAGCTGTATGCTAAGGAAACACATATAAACACCTCGGCATAACACACAATTAACACAATCATTTAGTGCATGAGTTATATGCATGATGCAGACCCAAACTCCAAGGGCATATGCATGATGGATCCATTAAGACCGAAGTCTTCTGCTATCACCTTAGGACTGAAGTCCCTGCTTTCACCATAGGACCGAAGTCCTCTGCTTTCTGTAACACCCCCTTACTCTTAATACTTTAATTTATAAAATCAGAGTTCAAAATCGTTTTTCTTTTTCTTTTTAAAGATACATTCTCAAGGGAATGCTACGTTTCTCAAACATCGCTCTCACTTAGCCAATAATACTTTTCATTTATAAAATATAATTGCGTGATACATAGCACGACTTAAATGGGACGAACCCTCAAATTCTAATACATCAATCTATTACAGTTCAACACTAAACTTAAACAACTAATAGACTACCCGGCTTCCCAGTTTGACGTCACAGAGCAAGACGCCACAACTAGGCTGAGGGAAGAAAGGACCTTCACTCAGGATCACCTGCACATCACCTGTTTGTCGCCACGAGAGCAGGCAACAAAAAAGTAGTAGGGTGAGTCTCTAAACACAAATAGCAATGTTTATAACAAACCTCATGCTAAAACAAACATAAACATCACCTCAACTCACTCAAAACAAATCATCTCAGCAGGCTATGACACCTCAGTTCCTACCACAAAATAATACTACAATCGATTGCATGATTTATATGAATGATGCAGCCCATACTTCCGTGGCATATGCATGATGGATCCATTAAGACCAAGTCTTCTGCTATCACCTTCGGACCAAGTCCTTAGAACCAAGTCCTCTGCTATCACCTTAGGACCAAGTCCAAGACCAAGTCTTTCGCTATCACCTTATGCTTATGATTTATGCGACGCCATGAACAATGCATAACACACAACATATACATTATTCAATTAAATCATAACACAATTCCAATAACTCACCAATTAGACAATGACCTTTTATTCATAAATAGGACCTAAGTCCTCTGCTCACCTCTAGGACCAAGTCCTCTGCATTCACCATTTTCATTTATTTAATGCCCTCGTGGACTTCATCATTTATTACTCCTCTACTCAGAGCCATAGGGCCAACAAACACACATAAATCATTACGGCACTAAGGCTAACAACATCCCGACACCATCAATCAAGCACTAAGGTCGACATTCCTACCTCGACCAAGCGGCTCCATAGCCGTCGCCCACTCAACGAGCACCTCGACACTCAAGCATTTGACTAACGGTCAATCCGAGTACTCCAACGTCACTTAAGACCAAAGCGACACCTAAGGACCAAAACGACACCCATCGCTCCATCGTTTGGACTTAACGTTATTACCGTCGCACTCACCGTCACCTCTCGCAGTGAAATACGCTAAACATAGCTCATACGCAGCACCTCGGTACCCGTTTGGCACCTCGGCAAAGACACAAGACCTCGGCACACCGATCGCACCTCGGCCACTACTATTTCGACACCTCTGTTTTTCGTCATACTCAAACTACGATTACGCTAAGGTTGACATTTCCTAACGTGAAACCCACGCATTACTTCGCCTATTTACCGACTCAACTACGCTAGACTCGAATCGCGCAAGACTTGGCTACACACCGGTTCGACTACACTCGCTTAGAATTGCGTCTAAGTTCGACCACACTAGTCTCGCCTATATCGACTCCGACTATGTTGATCTCGGTTAAGCCTAATTTCGACTGTACTAGTTTATAGCAACTCCACCTAAGTACATACACCACCCAACTCGACATATACACCTCGGCTTACCTACTGCAGACACCTAAGAACCACAAACCGGCCTTACGCTTGGCTTCAAATTTCATCGATGTCATCACTTAGCTTACTTACGCCCTACCTCATCTTCCAACCCTCACTCACGCTTCATTTGATTACGTTACCTGTCAATACTTAGGATTACACCGACCTCAGCCTATACCCGCCTCAACTACACCGACTTCAACACTCTTTTGGTTAGCCAATAGCACTTCAACCCTTAAGTCTCTCTGTGCGCCTAGTCTTTCTCCTAATCTTTCTCCTTAGTTCTCAGTCTATGATCAAACCTACGCATCACTATTACACAAGTTCTTCTATGTAGCTAATCCAATAAACTCATCACCGACCTCAACGAAGGTGATACAGCAAGCCTAGCTCACTGGGACTGAGAGTTCTCAGCTTCCCTGTCTCTCCCTTGCCTCTCACGATGATCAACTCATCACAACATCACCAAAATGAATGAAACACGATCCAACGCAAGCATCAAACAACACACATACAACTCGAATACAAACACATGCTTGCTCACACACAAAGTCTATCATACATACAGAACTATAAATGAATAGAGAGCCCCTTACCTCAAAAGGCGGAAGAAGTAGCACTCTCTCCACCAAGCCTTCCCGATCTACCAAGAATCACCAACCTCACCAACAATCCAGCTCCTCCTCCTCCTTAGCATTGAGCTCTTCCACGGCAAGCTTCCTCTTCCTCTTCTTCTTCTCTCTAAAAGCTAATCTCACCTACCACCTTCTCTCTCTTACTCTCCCTTTGACTTTCTTAGATTTTTATTGGAGTTAATGTCTCCCTCTCCTTCGACACACTCCCTTTAAGACATGCCTATGGGCTTCCAATGGGCAATGGGCCTAACTCTCATGGGCCTCTAATTACACTCCTCCATCACTTGCACTACTCCTCTTTAATTAAATTACCACTCCCTTTCACTAACCACCACTCCTCATTTAAATCAAATACCTCCTAAATACCTTAAAACTCCAATTAATCCTTTGACTTAACCAAATGTTGTAAGCCTTAAAGAACCCACTAAATAAATAATTGAATTATATTTGGGGCGTTACACTTTCACCATTATGCTTATGATTTATGCGACACCATGAACAATGCATAATACACAGCATATACATCATTCAATTTAATCATAACACAACTCCAATAACTCACCATTTAGACCGCACCTTACATTTCATAATTAGGACCTAAGTCCTCTGCTCACCTCTAGGACCGAAGTCCTCTGCGTTCACCTTTTTCATTTTTATTTAATGCCCCTCAGGGACTTCACCATTTATTACTCCTCTACTCGTAGCCCTACGGCCAAAACAACCCTCATACATCATTACGGCACTAAGGCCGACGTCTCTGTATTGGCCTACAGCACTAAGACTGTCGCCCTCAACTCACCGATCACCTCGGTTCCAAGTGGTGGACCAAAGAGTCACCACGAGGACTACCCTGTCACTTAGGACTAAAACGTCAAATAGGGACTAAAATGACTACACCACTTAGCCCCTTACGCACTTGGCACTCAAAGCGACGCTCACAGTTGCGTCCAGCAACAGCCTGCGCTACACTAGCGTTAAAACAACACCTCGGCACCTATAGCACCTCGGCACACTCCAAGACTCCCAAGACGCTTGGCACCTCGGTACGCCTGCACTCTACTCCACTCATAGTCACTTCAATTCACGCGAACATACTTTACTTCCTCTATAACACCACCTAGTTACTCTACGCTTGGACACACCGCGCTTAAAACGCAACATCTCACCTCGGCAAGTACACCTAGGTATGTTATACTCTACATCTCGGCCATAAAACCTCGCATTACACGCTATAGGTTATCGACGATACTTCAAAGATTCACGCCTAAGTACTCTATCTCTCGGCCTAAGTATCTCGGCCTACTTACCCTACACTTCGACAAGTACAACCGATACTTATACCTAGTCTAAGGTACTCATACACTTAGTTACTGGCGCTCTATCATTCACCTCGGTTCCTATGACCTCGTTACTTACGTTCTTGACACTTACGATTATTCACTTAAGTTCCAGCTTACGCATGGCAGGTAACTTCACCTCGGCAATCCTAAACCGACTACTCCATTTAACTCAAACGCACGCTCGTCACTTTATGATGTACGTTTTCAGCTACTCCTTTGTTATCCTAAGCCTATTCTTTAAGGACCTCTCCAAGATTATGTTGCTCACCCTCACTCACTCTCGCTCACTGGGACTGAGAGTTTCCTCAGCTCCCATTTCACTCCTTGATCCTTCGTATGACCAACTCTCTCATCCACTCCACACAACTCCACTGAAGTGAGTCAAAACACAACATCAAAAGCATCAAAACACATCAAGCATGCAAAGTAACTCAAGAAACATAACTACAATCTACTCACACACTAACAACTCATCATAACACAAAATTATACGTGAGAAGAGAGCCCCCTAACCTTGTTCAGTTAAGCAAAAGACCCTCTCTTCACCGAAATCCTCTAGTTAACACTCGCAACAACTCTTCTCCCTTGAGCTTGAGCTTCTTCCACGCCAAAAGCTCTCCCTTCTCTCTAGAAAATGATCTCACCTACCAACTTCTCTCTCTTACTTCTCTTTGACTTTTCTTAGATTCATTTTTGGTGAAAACATGCTCCCTCTCCTTCGACACTCTCATTTAAGGCACACACTTGGGCTTCTAATGGCTCATGGGCTTCTCATGGCTCATGGGCCTCTACGCCCACCTTCCACTTCACTTAAGCAACCCCTGAATGAACATAACTTCTAATTAATACTTGACTTAACTAAAATGTTGTAAACCTTAAATAACTCAATCAAATAATTAATTGAACTATTTTGGGGTGTTACAACTCTCCCCCACTTAGAATATTTCGTCCTCGAAATCTTACCTGAAGCAAATAACTCAGGATAGGCTTCCTGCATCTTGCTCTCCAGCTCCCAAGTAGCATGCTCACCAGTAGCTCCAAACCAAACCACCTTCACTAGCTTGATCTCTTTTCCTCTTAAAGTCTTCACTTCTCGGCCTTCAATCTCGATCCAGACTTTGTCTCCACAGTCAAGTTCTCCCTTACTTGCACGTCGTCCATCTGAATTACATGGGACGGGTCTGAAATATATTTCCTCAGCTGAGATACATGGAACACATTATGCAAATTTGATAGGTTAGGTGGCAAAGCAACTCGGTAAGCCACCTTCCCAACTCTCTCTAGGATCTTGTATGGACCAATAAAACGAGGAGACAACTTCTTAGCCTTCAAAGCTCGACCCACACCAGTCACCAGATTGACTCTCAGAAACACATGCTCACCGACTTGAAACTCCAAATCTTTCCTCCTCTTGTCATGGTAACTCTTCTGCCTACTCTGCGAAGCCTTCATTTTCTCTTGAATTTGCTTTACCTTCTCGGTGGTCTCTCGCACGACCTCGGGTCCGAGTACTACACCTTCTCCTGACTCACTCCAACACAATGGAGTCTTGCACCTCCTCCCATACAATGCCTCAAAGGGTGCCATCCCTATGCTAGAATGAAAGCCCCGTTGTTGTCACGTGAACTCAATCGGTGGTAGATACGAATCCCACGCTCCCCCGCTCAAGAACACACGCTCGGCCAAGTCCTCCAACGATTGGATGGTCCTCTCTGGGTATCCATCGATGCAATGGGTGATATGCCGAGCTCAGGCGCAATTTTGTACCCAACGCGTCTTGCAAACTTCCCCAGAATTCTGAAGTAAACCTTGGGTCTCTATCTGAAATAATAGATCGAGGAACCCCGTGTAGCTTTACGATCACTTGGATGTATATCTCGGCCAACCTTGACATCGGATAGGTGAGGTTGATGGGAATGAAATGAGCAGACTTCGTCAATCTATCCTCCACTACCCAAATGGTATCAAACTTCCCATCGTACTCGCAGAAACCAGTTACAAAGTCCATCGTAACATCGCCCCACTTCCACTCTGGAATCTTCAATGGTTGCAACAACCCTGCTGGCTTCTGATGTTCTACCTTGGACTTCTGACAAACCAGACAAGCGTACACAAACCGGGCTACATCACTCTTCATACCTTGCCACCAAAACAACCCCTTCAAGTCTTGATACATCTTAGTCGCGCCTGGGTGAATACTCAGCTTACTCCTATGACACTCTTCCAAGATTGCTCTCTTAATCTTCTCGTCATCAGGGACACAAATCCGAGTTCTATACCTTAGCAATCCTTGCGCATCCAACTCAAAGTCTTCGTTCTCAGCTCGGCCAATACCGCTGCCACGTCTACAAGCTTGGACGTCCGGCCTGCGCCTCTTTGATGTCACTCAGAAATTCATTTGTGATTTTTCGGCATTCCCAACTTAATGCTTTGAGGAGTTAGCTCACACACTAAACTTAGGTCTCTCGAATTGCTCAATTAGCTCTAGCTCTTTTACCATCATTCTTTGATGCATGCAACGATTTCCTACTTAGCGCATCGCCCACCGTGATTTGCCTTCCCGGGGTGGTAGTTCAACCCAAAATCATAGTCCTTCAAGAGCTCCAACCATCTCCTCGCCTCATGTTCACTCCTTCTGATCCAATAGATACTGCAAACTCTTATGGTCACTAAACACTTTGAACCTTGAGCCATATAGATAATGCCTCCATATCTTCAATGCAAACACCACGACAGCAAGCTCCAAATCGTGCGTAGGGTAGTTCTTCTCATGAATTTTCAATTGCCTTGAAGCGTAAGCAACTACCTTACCTTCTTGCATCAGTACGCAGCCCAAACCCAACTTAGACGCATCACAGTACACCACAAACGACTCATTTGGATTAGGCAAGCGTCGGGACGAGAGGCGTTGTCGATCTCTTCTTCAATTCTCGGGAAACTTTCTTCACTGCTGCGCGCCCCACACAAATGCCTTCCTTTACTGTGGTCAATCGAGTTAGTGGCAACGCCAGCTTGGAAAACCCCTCAATGAACCTTCTGTAATACCCAGCTAAACCCAGAAAACTTCTCACCTCAGTGGCCGACTTGGGTGCTTCCCATTGTAACACAACTTCAACTTTGGAAGGATCAACGGCTATACCTTCACTGGAGATCACATGACCTAGGAAATTCACTGCCCTCAACCAGAATTCACACTTGGATAACTTGGCGTACATCTTCTTATCCTTCAATACCTCTAACACCAATCTCAGATGCTTGGCGTGCTCCTCCTCTGACTTGGAGTAGACTAAAATGTCATCAATGAATACAACAACAAAACGGTCTAGGTACTCAAGAAATATACGGTTCATATACTCCATGAACACTCCAGGAGCATTCGTCACACCAAATGGCATTCACCGAATACTCATAGTGCCCATACCGAGTTCTAAATCTTTGTCTTAGGAATGTCCTCGTCCCCTCACCTTGATCCGATGGTACCACGACCTCAGTCAATCTTCGAAAATAATTGCGCACCCACCAATTGGTCCATCAAATCATCAATTCTTGGGAGTGGGTACTTGTTCTTAATTGTTACCTTGTTCAAGTATCGTAATCCACACATAATCTCATACCTCCATCCTTCTTTCTCACCAATAACACAGGGCGCCCCAAGGCGACACGCTTGGCCTTATGAACCTCTTCTCCCAAGAACTCTTCCAACTGCTTCTTCAACTCGGCTAGCTCAGCTGCAGACATCCTATAAGGTGCCATAGACACCGGCCTAGTTCCTGGCACTAACTTTCGTCTTTGAACTCAACCTCTCTTTCTCGGTGGAACCTCGGGAATCTCGCCCTGGGAAACATACGTGAACTCGCGCACCACCGGTACTTCACCAATTTTAGCTCGGCTCTCGCAGACAATGTCACACTTTCAGCGCAAACAACGTAGCTCCTTCCTTCATTACCTCGCGCAGCTGCTCGGCAGACATCAGAACGCATTCTTCCACCTCGGAAGAAGGAAACTCACAGTCCTCTCAAAGCAATTGATATGGACATGGTTATCCACTAACCAATCCATACCGAGGATGACATCCATCCCCTCCAATGGTAGGCAAATCAAATTAACAACGAAGTCTCTGCCAAAGGCTAACAGAGGACACTTCGAACAAACGAGAGAGGTAGTCACTGACCCCTTTGCTGGAGTGTCAATAACCATCTCCTCACCATAGTAGACAAAACTAAATCCAATCTTTTAGCACACAATGCAAGAAATGAAAGAGTGCGTGGCACCGGTATCCACGATTGCAATCAAAGGAATTCCATTTATAAAACACGTACCTTTTATCTCATTCACCACCTCGGACCAAGAAGAGCGAATACCTTTCCAACATTCTTTTCCTTCTTCGGCTTGGGACACTTCAAGCTAATATGTCCCTGCCTCCCCCACGGTTGTAGCAAACTATATCCTTCTTCTCACAGTCTGGAGCCTTGTGGCCCACCTTGCCACACTTAAAACACTTAACGACTGAGCACTCAAAACTTTTGTGACCAGGTTTTCCACATTTGAAACACACTATACCCGGAGGAGCGTCTCCCCCACTCGGCGCCTTGGCCCAACCAGCTTTCCACTTTCCTTTTCCCTTTCCACCAGAACCCTCGTAAGGCTTAGCACGATATTGCAGTGCGCTTCTCCCTTCCAGCTTTATAGGTGGTAGTCGCGGCCACCTTGTCTTCCTCAAAGATTCTGCAGCTATTCACCAGCTGAGCAAACACCCTTATCTGTTGATACCCAATGGTCTACTTGATGTCGGGCCTTAAGCCATTCTCAAACTTAATACACTTGGAGAACTCAGCAGTAGCTCCAGTGTAATGGGGGTAGAACTTCACCAACTCGGTAAACTTTGCGCGCACTTACCAGCGACATACTTCCCGCTTGACTCTAAAAATTCCATTTCTTTCTTTCCCCTAACGTCTTCAGGATAATACTTCAGCAGGAACTCTCTCTTGAAAATATCCCAGGTGATTTCTTCTTCGGCAATCCCCAACCTTTGGAGATTTACGAGCCACCAGTCATCTGCCTCCTCGGCTAGCATGTGGGTACCAAACCTCACATTTTTGTGATCGAACACTCCATCACTCGAAAGATCCTTTCTATTTCCTTTAACTGTGCCATAGCTCCATCAGGATCATACCTCCCTTTGAAAGTAGGAGGATTCTCCCTTTGAAACGTAGCCAACCTCCTCGCTCCAAAGATCCTCATTTACTCTTGCGAGGTCGATTCCCCATGCTTGAGCCGCCATCGCTTCCAAAGCAAAGAATGCTATGGCGATTGTAACGCCCAAAAATAGTCAATTATTTATTCAATTGGGTTATTTAAAAGCTTGCAACATTTTATTAGGTCATAAGATTAATGTGAGATTCTTATGGTATTAGGAGGTATTTTGGTTGGTCATATTAAAAGGATAATAGGGCAATTGACTTAAATTAGGAGTTTATTTCATTTAGGAGATGCTTAAGTGAATGGAGAAGGTGGGCGTAGAGGCCCATGAGCCATTGGAGGCCCATGAGCCATTAGAAGCCCAAGTGTGTGCTTTAAGTGAGAGTGTCGAAGGAAAGGAAGCATGTTTTTCCACAAAGAGAATCTAAGAAAAGTCAAGGAGAAGTAAGAGAGAGAAGTTGGTAGGTGAGATCGGTTTCTAGAGAGAAGGGAGAGCTTTTGGCGTGGAAGAAGCTCAAGCTCAAGGGAGAAGAGTTGCTGCGAGTGTTAACTGGAGGAATCGGTGAAGAGAGGGTCGTTTACTCAACTGGTCAAGGTTAGGGGGCTCTCTTCTCACGTATAATTTTGTAGTATGATGAGTGTTATGTGTGAGTAGTTGTAGCTGTGTTTTCCTGAGTTGTGTTGCATGTGTTTGTGTGTTTTTCTGACGTTTTGCTTAACGCTATGTTTAGCTCGTTTCAGTGAGCTTGTGTTGAGATGATGAGGTGATGGTCGTGAGAGACTAAGGAGTGAAATGGGAGCTGAGAAAACTCCCAGTCCCAGTGAGCTAAAGTGAGAGACGTAAGAGTGTAAGGTTCTTATGGAGTAGAACGCTAGACTACCGAGGTGTAGGTTGGGAGTTGAGTGTTCATAACAAAGAGAACGTGTGTCTGGGCTTAAGCGAAGTGGTTGACTTGGGGTAGTAGAGGTGCATCTACCTACCACTAGTGTAACGAAACTTAAGTGATGATCGTAAGTCAAAGCGTAAGTAACGAGGTATAGAAGCCGAGATGAGTGATAGAGCACCGGTAACTAAGCGTATGAGTACATAAGACTAGGTATAAGGATCGGTTTGTGCTTGCTGAGGTGTAGAGTAAGTAGGCCGAGATGCTTAGGCCGAGGTAAAGTACTTAGGCTTAGCTGCTGAAATGCCGTTGATAACGTGTAGCGTGTAGTAACCGAGGTGTTATGGCCGAGATGTAGAGTATATCATACCTAGGTGCACTTGACGAGGTGAGATGTACGTTCGTGTGAAGTGGAGTGACTAGGAGTGAAGCAGAGTGTAGGCATGCCGAGGTGCCAAGTGTAACACCCCGATTTTCGTGTGTCAGTTCTTTCAATATGTATTTGTGTTATGAACTATTTTATATTGATAAGATTAAATTATTTTAATTTATTGTGTGTTTGAGTTATTAAAATTAGTTGAAGTCACATTTAAATATATTTTTATAAGCTAATTGTGATATATGATTGTTATTTATATTTATACTTATTTATTTTATTTTTATAAATATTAGTATTCTAGATGTTATTTACAATAGAGACTATTTTGGGATAATGAGTTGTTAAATTATTGTGGTAGTGAAATTAGGCTTTAAAATAGACTTAGAGTCGTTTTTACTCGCATACACCTCCTTGCCCCTACTAAGCGCACCCCAGTTCAGCTCACTTAAGCCCATGCGCGTTATCCAGCCCAGAACCCAACCCAGTTCGTTCTTCTTCTCCCCGTGAACTTGCAGCAGCAGCGAACCCTACCTGCAACCTTCCTCCAATTCGCGTTTTCTCCCTTCACGCGCCAACTCGAAACTTCACCTTCCCATTCGAATTTCTCCCCGATTCCAATTATGACGTTAGTTTGAATGATTATGGCTTCGGTTGTTGAGAAAAAGCTGCGCCATAAATCGCGTTCCATCTCTCTCTCGATCGCGTTACGCCTCCTCGAAGCCACGGCTAGACACGAAATTTCACTCTCCCACTCGGAAATGGCCTCTGAGCATGAATATGGAGTCGGTTTCTCCAATCGTGGTCCCGTTTCTAGCCTCTCTTCACCCACGCACGCGTAGCAATGGAGGACTCGCGGTGTTGCTGCGTTTTCTCACTCGAAACGCTAAAACCGTAGATGCACGTCTCGTTCAGACTCTCACGGTCCTGTTGCCATTGGAAGCTTGTTCAGATCTAGATTTGAGTCCTTCGGTTTCCGACTTCGAATATCGTTCGGTTACTTTCCGATAGGTACTCCCTTTTCCGAACATTAGTTAGTAATTTGTTAAACGAACGGTTGCGTATTTCTAATAAACTGTGATTGAGTAATAAATTGATTGTTTTGTATCTAATTGTATGTACGCGAGTCAAACATTCTGCCGTTGAAATTAGATCACGCCCGAGAGTTTGTGATTCGTCCCAGCATTGTGTCAAAAGAAAGAGAGAAGGAAGGGAGGGCTCGATTCTTTGTGGTTACATTGGTGACTCAGAGAGAGCTCATTTTTCGGTTTATTCGAGGTAAGGGAGTTTCCTTTTCATAGCCAATAGTTTATAAAACTTGGAACCATAGGATTTGAGTGTTAGGATATGTTGATTGGATTCTTATACGTTAATTCGATTTATTTGGGTGATAGATGTACTGAATATGTCATGGAATTGAGTGTTTATATGATGATTGAAGTGATTTATGTTATGTTAATTGATTTAGTGATGAGTAAATTTGAACAACTATATGTATATGATTGAATTAGTATAGGTTATGTGGGTTGATTTAGTGATGAGTGGGCTGAATATATATATACTTGGGTTAATACATGATATTGTTGACTGACTTAGCAATGAAGTGGGGAGGGTATGTAATTGAAGGGAAATTGGTGTAATAATTGAATTAAGGAATTTATTGAGGAGTAGTGGTATGTTAACAGCAGGGCCTTAATGAAAATAACAGGGAGGGGGCGCCAAATTCCCCTGAAAATGGCGCCTGTGGTGTATTCTGGGGTGTGTTCTAGCCTGCGTGTTGCTAGTTGGGTGGGTGAATAGGGTATGGGGCGCCATTTGGCTGCCCCGTGAGCCTGTTTTGGCGCCTAGGAGTGCAAGGGTGCCTAGGTGAGAGCCAAATTAGTCCCTAGGTGCTAAAATAACTATTATGGTGGCAAACTAGTCCCTAGGTGCTAAAATGATTATTATGGTGTCGAAATAGTCCCTAGGGGCTAAATTAATTAATACGGCGTCAAAATGGTCACTAGGTGTTAAATTGGTCCTTGGGTGGTGCTTTTGGTCCTAGGTGCTCTTTTAGTCCTCTTTGGTGTTGCATTTGGCTATGGTGGCTGTCTTAAATGGTGATGGGTATTAATGGTGAGTTCATTTTGGGTGATTGAGGGTTTATGACCTCACTTGGTGAATGGTGTGCAAATATGATTAATGGTGATTATTCTATGTATGATTTTTGGGGTTGGTTTGGTGTGGTGTTGCATAGTCATGGTGTTGCATAGGCATGTGCATTGCTTTTGGTGAATAGGCCTCGGCCTCATAAAATATTTTGGTGAATGCCTTGGGCCTTTTGGTGAGCAGTGAATGCCTTCGGGCCTTTTGGTGATTGGTGAATGCCCTCGGGCTTTTTGGTGATGGATCCACATGCATATGCCCTTGGCGTTGGGCTGCATCTCATGCACTTGCATACATTTTCTGGTGGTTGTTTGGGTGTGTATGACTATTGATGAAATTGTTTGAATTTTACGGTTTTGGTGTGCTAATGCTTATCTTATTGAGTTGCATGTTTTATTTACTATTTTCTATGAAATGAGACTCACCCTTTCTCGCTTGGAATGTTGCTCCTATGTGGCAACGCTGCAGTGTGATGGATGAAGGTGGCGTGAGCACCTTCCGCTAGTATTTGTCGAGTCACCTACGTCACGTAGCGGGGGGAGGATAGCTAGATTTTGTCGTTTATGTTATGGTTTAACTGTTCCTTGGATAAGCAGACATTGTATTTTGGTTGTTATTTCATTTGCTACGATCTCTATCCTAAATGCGGATTTATGGTGCTATGTATCACCTTTTTGGAGTTATTTTAATTATTATTTGGAGTTTAATGTGGTTGTTTGAATGTGGCACCCTCTCGTGGTCGCACTAAAGGTTTTTCGTGAGACTCGATTTTGAATTTATTAAAATAATAGACTAGATAGAAGGGGTGTTACAATTGGTATCGATAGCGATTCGGTCCCTAACAGGACCATTTGTATTATCTATTGAGTCTTCCGATGTGTGAACTCTAAGTAGAGTTGCACGCATTAGTTGTTGATACTCGGTAATTAGGAGGGTGACCAACTTAGTTGGTGAAGTTCTCAAGATAATAGGGTGAGTGGTAGATATTCTTAGAAAAGACTATCACAGTCAGAGCTGGTATACCGTTAGAATCTAACCTAGACCCCGAATGACTCTTTTCCCTTATGGAGATTTTTCATAGAGTCTGGTCTCTTACTTAGGCCATGTGTCGTGTTCGTTATGTTTTCTTGGTGTGAAGTTTGTATTGTAGTCATTTGGTTGTTGCGTTCGTGTGTTTGGAAACTCTGAATTTATATAAGCTGAACTTCTATGATTTGAATTTTAGTTGTCACCTATACACTATTTGTGATATGTGGTTTATGACTAAAGAATAAAATTTGTATTGGGACTGTCTGTGAGGTTCTATTAAAATAGGTTTAATTGGTTTATGCTCACAAATGCGTTTAATTTATTTTAATTAAGTATGAAGTGTTTGTGTAAGGGTATTTTTCGTGCGAATTGATGCTTTAGAGTAGGTGCTCTGTTGATTATTTTGAGTTGTCTTATCACTATAAGTTGCTATCACTTGTTGCAATGTTTTGATTAGCCTCATTTTTTTAAAAATGCTACAAGAACTATTGTTTTACTACTTGTGTAATTGCAATTGGACATAATGATCTTAGCTGTTCACTGTCATTTCATGTTATTACTACGTTCACTTGTTTTATTTTAATTGTCAAATTGTTGCTCGAATCTTTGAGAACTGTTTCCTTGACTTTCATGCCATTCGGTCGTGACTATGAATTCTAAATGTGTAGAATCTCCAAGTTTGTATGATTTAATTATGATTCTAATATTTTCTAAAGCATGATGTTACGTGGTTTTGCGATTTAAAAATAAATATATACTCAGGCTGCGTATTGACTTCAATTTAACTAGTTTAATGTTGGATGCGTAAATATGTATTGAGTTTATTTTGATTGATAAATACTAAGTCTTGTATAAGTTTTTATTGTTGTCTTCATATACGTGTTTTTAATTGTGTATTGATATTTTGAGTTGAGTGCCTTGTGGGTTGGTCTTGCTAGTTATTATAATGTATTAATTCGTTACAAATGTGCTACCTTATTTTGATCACCCTAACTAATAATCATTTTTAGACATTTGCAATCACCGCTCCCTCTTATCCTATAATTGTATTCTTGTTTAATGATCGGTGTAATTGGAGACTATATTCTTATGTTACTATTGTTGTGTTAATTTAGCTTATCTTGTTCTATTTGCTTAATTGCTCTCCGTGCACCATATTGTGAACCCCTCTAACTATGATATAACTGTACTAATGAGCGACTTATGTGTTACGTGGTTTTGAAATCTTAGAATAAGAATGTGTCTTTGAGAATGCTTGTATTTTAAATTAGCTTTTAGTATTAGATGTTCACCTAAGTATATAGGTTGACTTGGTTGCACTAATATCTATTCTTCCGAAAAATCCATTGCTATAGCATGCTCTTATTTTGTATGATGATGCTCTGAGACAAAGTGTTTTGTGAAGTTGTTTTGCTAATGATTTTAAAGTACTACTCCTTTACTAACGTCAATGTCGTGTTAGGGTGTTCGAACATAATATTTTCCTTATTTAAACCTTGCAATTAGTGTTTTCTGTTATTTTCACCACATGATTTTTATTTTCTTGAGTTGTGTAATCGTGGATATTTACGTGGAAGAATAACTTCGATAGAGTCTTGTTTGTAAGGTTGTGTTAGGCCGACACATCGTTTACAATCCGGAATATATTGAAGATGTTTTGTACATTGAATGTCCACTATTTCTTGTCATAAGCTTTCACTGGGCGAGTTTCTACCTTTTCTTTCGCTGATGTCTTCCATTCCTTATCTTTGATATCATTGACTCATCTCTCTTGTCACTTTGACAAGGTTCATATTTTTCTTCCGTATGTTGGAACTCTCCGAGTATTTCTTCTTTTATTTTGTCCTTGAGCTAGCTTACCAAATTTCGAGGACGAAATTTCTTTAAGGGGGGTTGGATTGTAACACCCCGATTTTCGTGTGTCAGTTCTTTCAATATGTATTTGTGTTATGAACTATTTTATATTGATAAGATTAAATTATTTTAATTTATTGTGTGTTTGAGTTATTAAAATTAGTTGAAGTCACATTTAAATATATTTTTATAAGCTAATTGTGATATATGATTGTTATTTATATTTATACTTATTTATTTTATTTTTATAAATATTAGTATTCTAGATGTTATTTACAATAGAGACTATTTTGGGATAATGAGTTGTTAAATTATTGTGGTAGTGAAATTAGGCTTTAAAATAGACTTAGAGTCGTTTTTACTCGCATACACCTCCTTGCCCTACTAAGCGCACTTTTGATTCAGCTCACTTAAGCCCATGCGCGTTATCCAAACCTAACCCACCCCAGTTCGTTCTTCTTCTCCCGTGAACTTGCAAAGAAGAAATGAACCCTACCTGCAACCTTCCTCCAATTCGCGTTTTCTCCCCTTCACGCGGCCAACTCTGAAACTTCACCTTCCCATTCGAATTTCTCCCCTGATTCCAATTATGACGTTAGTTTGAATGATTATGGCTTCGGTTGTTGAGAAAAACTGCGCCATAAATCGCGTTCCATCTCTCTCTCAGTCGCGTTCTGCCTCCTCAAGCCACGGCTAGACCTGAAATTTCACTCTCCCACTCGGAAATGGCCTCTGAGCATGAATATGGAGTCGGTTTCTCCAATCGTGGTCCCGTTTCTAGCCTCTCTTCACCCACGCACGCGTAGCAATGGAGGACTCGCGGTGTTGCTGCGTTTTCTCACTCGAAACGCTAAAACCGTAGATGCACGTCTCGTTCAGACTCTCACGGTCCTGTTGCCATTGGAAGCTTGTTCAGATCTAGATTTGAGTCCTTCGGTTTCCGACTTCGAATCTCGTTCGGTTACTTTCCGATAGGTACTCCCTTTTCCGAACATTAGTTAGTAATTTGTTAAACGAACGGTTGCGTATTTCTAATAAACTATGATTTAGTAATAAATTGATTGTTTTGTATCTAATTGTATGTACGCGAGTCAAACATTCTGCCGTTGAAATTAGATCACGCCCGAGAGTTTGTGATTCGTCCTAGCATTGTGTCAAAAGAAAGAGAGAAGGAAGGGAGGGGCTCAGTTGCCGTGGTTCTGTTGGTGACTCCGTAGAGAGAGCTCTGTTTTCGGTTTATTCGAGGTAAGGGGAGTTTCCTTTTCATAGCCAATAGTTTATAAAACTTGGAACCATAGGATTTGAGTGTTAGGATATGTTGATTGGATTCTTATACGTTAATTCGATTTATTTGGGTGATAGATGTACTGAATATGTCATGGAATTGAGTGTTTATATGATGATTGAAGTGATTTATGTTATGTTAATTGATTTAGTGATGAGTGGGCTGAACAACTATATGTATATGATTGAATTAGTATAGGTTATGTGGGTTGATTTAGTGATGAGTGGGCTGAATATATATATACTTGGGTTAATACATGATATTGTTGACTGACTTAGCAATGAAGTGGGGAGGGTATGTAATTGAAGGGAAATTGGTGTAATAATTGAATTAAGGAATTTATTGAGGAGTAGTGGTATGTTAACAGCAGGGTCCTTAATGAAAATAACAGGGAGGGGGCGCCAAATTCCCCTGAAAATGGCGCCTGTGGTGTATTCTGGGGTGTGTTCTAGCCTGCGTGTTGCTAGTTGGGTGGGTGAATAGGGTATGGGGCGCCATTTGGCTGCCCCGTGAGCCTGCTGTTTTGGCGCTAGGAGTGCAAGTGGTGCCTAGGTGAGAGCCAAATTAGTCCCTAGGTGCTAAAATAACTATTATGGTGGCAAACTAGTCCCTAGGTGCTAAAATGATTATTATGGTGTCGAAATAGTCCCTAGGGGCTAAATTAATTATCTGGCGTCAAAATGGTCCCTAGGTGTTAAATTGGTCCTTGGGTGGTGCTTTTGGTCCTAGGTGCTCTTTTAGTCCTCTTTGGTGTTGCATTTGGCTATGGTGGCTGTCTTAAATGGTGATGGGTATTAATGGTGAGTTCATTTTGGGTGATTGAGGGTTTATGACCTCACTTGGTGAATGGTGTGCAAATATGATTAATGGTGATTATTCTATGTATGATTTTTGGGGTTGGTTTGGTGTGGTGTTGCATAGTCATGGTGTTGCATAGGCATGTGCATTGCTTTTGGTGAATAGGCCTCGGCCTCATAAAATATTTTGGTGAATGCCTTCGGGCCTTTTGGTGAACGGTGAATGCCTTCGGGCCTTTTGGTGATTGGTGAATGCCCTCTGGGCCTTTTTGGTGATGGATCCACATGCATATGCCCTTGGCGTTGAGTCGTGCATCTCATGCACTTGCATACATTTTCTGGTGGTTGTTTGGGTGTGTATGACTATTGATGAAATTGTTTGAATTTTACGGTTTTGGTGTGCTAATGCTTATCTTATTGAGTTGCATGTTTTATTTACTATTTTCTATGAAATGAGACTCACCCTTTCTGCTTGGAATGTTGCTCCTATGTGGCAACGCTGCAGGTGACAGTGACTGAAGGTGACGTGAGCACCTTCCGCTAGTATTTGTCGAGTCAGCTCTGATACGTAGCACCGGGGAGGGATAGCTAGATTTTGTCGTTTATGGTTTAACTGTTCCTTGGATAACTGTATTACTGTATTTCGGTTGTTATTTCCGCTGCTACGATCTCTATCCTCGTACGGATTTATGGTGCTATGTATCACCTTTTTGGAGTTATTTTAATTATTATTTGGAGTTTAATGTGGTTGTTTGAATGTGGCACCCTCTCGTGGTCGCACTAAAGGTTTTTCGTAGACTCTGATTTTCGAATTTATTAAAATAATAGACTAGATAGAAGGGGGTGTTACACCAAGCGTGCCGAGGTGCCGAGTGTGCTGAGGTGCTATAGGTGTCGAGCTGTGGTTTTAACGCTAGTGTAGCGCAGGTTATTGTTGGGCGCGACTGTGAGTGTCGTTTTGGAGTGCCAAGTGCGTGAGGGGTTAAATGGTGTAGTCATTTTAGTCCCTAATTGATGTTTTAGTCCTAAGGGACATGGTAGCCCCGTAGTGACTGATTGGTCTACTACTAGGTGCCGAGGTGGTCGGTGAGCTAAGGGCGACAGCCTTAGCGTTGTTGGCCGATGTAGAGACGTCGGCCTTAACCCAGAAAATGATATATGTGTGTTTGTTGGCCTTATGGCTACGAGTAGAGGATTAAATAAATGTTGAAGTCCCTGAGGGGCATTAAATAAATGAAAATGGTGAATGCAGAGGACTTCAGTCCTATGGAGAAAGCAGAGGACTTAGGTCCTATTTATGAATAAAAGGTCATGCGGTCTAATTGGTGAGTTCTTTGGAATTATGTTATGATTTAATTGAATAATGTATATGTTGTGTGATATGCATTGTTCATGGCGTCGCATAAATCATAAGCATAAGGTGATAGCAGAGGACTTCGGTCCTAAGGTGATATGAGAGGACTTTGGTCCTAAGGTGATAGCGAAGACTTTGGTCTTAATGGATCCATCATGCATATGCCCTGGAAGTATGGGTCTGCATCATGCATATAACTCATGCACTGAATAAATTGTTATTTGTGTGCTGTGCCGAGGTGTTTATATGTGTTTGCTTAGCATAATGTTTGTCATAAACCTTATTATATGTGTTTAGAGACTCACCCTCTTCGCTTTTATGTTGCTCTCATGTGGCAACTTGCGTGTATCCACGAGTAAGTCGGTTCGCTTTTCGATGTCGTTGGCGTCGTCATTTTGCTCTGGTAGTGTAACACTGGGGGCCGAGTAGTGTAGTAGTCTGTATGTAGGTTATTTTGTGTAGTAAACCTATGTCTTTTGGAACTTGTATTATTTTGACTAAGTTGTAACTAATATCTTGTTACTTGATGAGCTCGGTTCCTTCTAAGCCGAGGTGATGTATGTGCATTACACTACCATTGCTTTTTTATTTGCGCAAATGTTTTATTGTTTTGCTTGGTTAAGTTCATGTAGAAAAATGTAGCACTCCTTGAGTGGTTTTTGAAAACTCGATTTAATTGCTAAGTAGTATTAGAAGTAAGGGGTGTTACATCGGTGGTATCGAGCAAAAGTCCGGTCTTGTCCGACCAAGTATTGAGTTTTGAGTTCCCAGAATTTCGAGTTTTATGGCTCTCTTTCATTCGTGATAATGTATATGATAGGTGTTGTGTGTGAGTTATACTTGGAATGGTTTTCGAAGTTGCATTTTTAAGTAGGTTGGTTGTGTTGTTTTGCTTCACCTTGGTGAAGCCGTGGTGTTTTGGCGATAAATTGGTCGTGTGTGAGAGGTCAGAGAGAGGAATGGGAGCCGAGGAACACTCACCCCAGTGAGTTGTTGTTTGTGTTGTCATTTGCGTGGAGTTCAAAGTGAGTTGGTGTCGGTGTGGAAATTTGTCTCCTTCGTGGAGTTCTTGAGAAGTGTTGGATTAGTTTTGAAGGTATGAGTATATAATAGTGGTGCGTAAGTTGATCGTAGTGTGAGAACCAGAGAAGGGTGTGTGCGGTGAGTGGGTGCGCTGTAGGTGTGAGCGTTATGGGTGTGTGCGTCGTAGGTTGGTGCGACGTAGTATGTGAGAGTCAAAGTATGTAGTACCGAGATGAGTAGTGACGAGGTGTGTGTCACGAGTGACCGAGGAGTGGTAGCCGAGTTAAATGGTAATAAGATGTTGACTCTAGGAGTAACCGAGGTGGTTAGTACCTAGGTGGGTGATGTGGCATAGATGATGAGGTGTAAGTGTGGCTAAGTCCCAACGTGGGAGTCGAATTGTAGTGGCTGAGGTGTAGGGTAGAGGAACCGAGGTGTAGTTGCCTAACTATGAGAAGGACGAAGCATAAGTGAATGAGTATAAGTATCAAAGCGTAAGTGAAGGTCCGTAGGTGACGAAGAGTGGGACAAAGTATAAGTGAGGAAGTAAGTGTATCTGAGGATACGCGTAGAGTCGGCTTGTGGTTACCGAGGTATATATAGGGAAGGTGTGTCGTGATGTATGTATTGAGGAGTAGATGTTACAAGGAGCGTAAGTGTTACAGCGTGAGTTGAAGGATTGTCGAGGACGAGGTGAAATGGTCTAACGGTAGAATGCGTTGAGATGTAGGTAACGGAGCATAGGTGACATAGTATTGGTAACGAGGAGTAAAGGTGTGAGAGCTGGAGCGTAGGGTCGACTTGTAGTTGCCGAGGTGTAGCATAGGTATACCGAGGTGATTACTAGAGTATAGCGTGTATTTATACACATAAGCGTAGTTGCTGAACTGTGGTTGCCGAGGTTGTATAGCAACCGAGGTGAATGAAATAGAGGCTTGTACCTAAGTGGACTGAGGTGAGGCGCAAGGACGCCATTGAAAGTGAGGTGCCTGCGTACCGAGTTGAGTGGTGCGTGCGCCAAGGTGCCAGGAGAGGGTGCCGAGGTGCCGTTCGAAGCCACAGTTGCGCAAGGCGCTGCCAGGCGCAACTGGGAGTGTTGTTGGGTGTTGAGAACGCTTAAGTGGTTGAAATGGGATAGTCCGTTTAGTCCACTACGTTTAGTGGGAGGGCGTTGAGGTAGCGTGAGAACTACGACTGTGGGAGTATTGAGTGGAGGGTTGGACGATAACCATGGGGCCGTGTCCGAGGTGCGAAGTCAGCTTTAGAGCTGTGAGTGATGATGTGGTTAAGTGGTGAGGTTCCAAAGGGGACTGACGTTGAGTGTTGGGTGGTGTATGTACTTAGGTGGAGTTGCTATAAACTAGTACAGTCAAAGTTAGGCTTATCCGAGATCAACATAGTCGAAGTCAGTATAGGCGAGACTAGTGTGGTCAAACCTAGGCGCAATTCCAAGCGAGTGTAGTCGAACTGGCGTAGCCGAAGTCTTGCGCATTCGAATCTAGCGTAGTTGGAGTCGGTAAATAGGCGAGGTAATGTGTAGGTTTCACGTTAGGAAATGTCGACCATAGCGTAATCGTAGTTTGAGTATGACGAAGGCAAAGGTGTCAAAATAGTAGTGAGCCGAGGTACAGTCAGTGTGCCGAGGTGTTGTGTTTTGCCGAGGCGCCAAATGGGGTACCGAGGTGCTGCGTATGAGCTATGTTTAGCGTATTTCACTGCGAGAGGCGACGGTGAGTGCGACGGTAGTAACGTTAAGTCCAAGCGATGGAGCGATAGGTGTCGTTTTGGTCCTTAGGTGAAGTCTTTTGGTCCTTAGGTGAAGTCTTTTGGTCCTTAGGTGACGCATAGTGTTGGACTATATGATAACCTTAGAGGTGGGGGGTGAATAAGGTTATATTTTAAAAATGAAATCTTTTTTATTTTCGAAATATTAACGATGCAAGTTAAAATCACATGCGGAAAATAAGATTTAAACTATATGCAACACCTAAGCAAGCTATAACAATGGCAGAAACAAATCCAGTGATATTGAAGTTTAAGCGTGATAATATCAACTACAATGTGATTAACAATTATAAAGAAAATGCAAAGTAAAGATAAGTGGAAAGAAGTACACCGTGATTTTAGCGAGGTTCGGGATAAAAGCCCTACTCCTCGGCCTCCGGCTTTGCAACCTTTGGACTTTGGTAATCACCACTATATGAGAAGATACTTCTTCAATGTCTTACAAGCAAGCAACTTCCCTATAGCTACCACACCAATCTCAATTTTCCCAAATTGAGAACCCAAGCTCCCGCTAAGGATTTTCGCTACAATTCAATCTCCCGATTGAACTACCCAAGAAAGCTTCAGATTTCACAACAACCAATAAGTATAAGAGATTACAAGTATAAACTAGGATCCAATCACTCAAGCAATATAACAATATGTAGTTGAGAGAGATGAGAGATTTGAAACCCTAGATGAAGAACGTAAAAAGATGAATGTTCTTGTGAGAGTTCTCGTTCTTTTCTTTTCTTTTTGATATGTGGGTTGTGTCTTTTATCGTGAAAACCCTATGTCCTATTTATAGGGATTGAAAAAATATGACCGTTGAAACAAATCTTAACATCTTGTTGTTATAAGTGAGAAATCGATTGATTGCGTATAAAACATAAGTAACAAATCGATTGTTTTCTTAAAAGAAGCAGCAAGAAATCGATTTTCCTCTTTAAGGAGGAAGCCCCAAATCGATTTCTAGCTCTAGAAAAGGAGTCAATAATCGATTTGCTTCTTTAATAACACAAGGTCATCAATCGATTGTTTTCTTTCCAAAACAAGTTCTTTTAAAAACAAGCAAGCTATGAATCGATTGTTGGATTTAGACTTACAAGGGGAAATCGATTTCTAGCCTTTAAACAAGGGGGAAATCGATTTCTAGCTTGAAAAGCAAAGAGGAAATCGATTTGGCTCTTCAAATACACAAAGTCATCAATCGATTACTTTCTTTCCAAAACAAACTCTTTCAAAACCAATTAAGAAGTGGCAAATCGATTTCTTGCTTCCAAGGGAAGAGGAAATCGATTCTTGACTTTAAAAAGCAAGAGGAAATCGATTTTTGGCTTTAGAAATAAGTGGAAATCGATTTCTAGCTTAATTTACCAAATCAAGAATCATTCTTTACTTCAAAAACAAATTCTTTTAAAACATTAAGCTATGAATCAAGTTTCTTTATAAAAAAACAACAAATCATGATTCAAAACTTTTCTTTAACATAGAAGATTTTTAGCACAATGATTCTATTTTAAAAGATCATCTCTCAACTACAAAAGTCATAAAGCTTAAGTGACGGGATCTTACACGCGTCTTATGCAAAGCAATATAACACATAAGTCTTGAACGCATTAGTAGCTTCTCCTCCGAATCGCTACACTTTAAGATATCATGTCAAGCGTCTTGGTTCATGTCCTGTACTTTGGTTCATGCCTCGTGCTTTGGTTCAACTATAACCATTAGTAAACAAATTGTAATTTGTTATCATAAAAACAAAGAGTGTTTGACCTTGGTTCAACAAACTCCCCCTTTTGATGATAACAAATTACCTTATGCATAGGGAGGCGATAAACAAGAAATAACGACATAAGCTCCCCTAAGCATAAGCATCAAGAAAATAAACAACTTACACGCAAGAGAACCAAACATAACTTACACGCAAGAGAACCAAACATAGTGAGCTAAATAAACAAGCAAAGAAGACAACAAGACTTTTCTCCCCTTTGTTTTCATCAAAAGGAGGGAAGACACACAAGACATATAGCATATAAGATGACAGCACATAGCACCTCAAAAATACATCATATAATCACAAAGCTAGCAAAATCAAGCATACCGAAAGCTCTCTAGGATCTTACAAAATTGAGCTTGGCTAGTGGTTTTGTGAAGATGTCTGCTAGTTGGTCATCGGTGCCTACAAATTTTAATGCTATGCTCCCCTAGAAACATGGTCTCTAATGAAATGATGTCTTATCTCTATATGCTTAGTTCTAGAGTGTTGGATGGGGTTCTTAGCAATGTTAATGGCACTAGTATTATCACAAAGAACAGTACATTTTCATATAACAAACCAAAATCCTCCAAAGTCTGTTTCATCCACAAAACTTGTGCAACGCAATTTCCAACCGCCACATATTTGGCCGGCGGTGGACAAAGCAACACTGATTCGCTTTTTACTAGACCGGGAAGTTAAACAAGGTCCTAAGAAATGACAGTTCCACTAGTGCTTTTTCTATCTAAGGTACAACCAAAGAAAATCGAAGATCGAAAATCCAACCAAATCAAAGTGACTCGATTTGGGTACCACAATCCAAACTCCGTGGTTCCCTTCACATATCTAAGAATCCGTTTCTGACTTTTAAATGTGATTCTTTTGGACATGCTTGAAATCGAGCACACACAGCACACAAAGAAACATAATATCGTGTCGGGAAGCGGTTAAATATAAAAGACTACCGATCATACCTCGATACATTGTTTCATTTACCGGTTTACCTTGTTCATCCTTGTCCAATTTGGTCGCAGTCGCCATTGGAGTGCCAATTGCCTTTGCATCACTCATGCCAAATTTCTTTAGTAACTCCTTTGAGAACTTATTTTGACTAATGAATATTCCATCTTTCATCTGTTTCACTTGAAGTCCCAAAAAGAAGTTTAACTCCCCCATCATGCTCATTTCAAACTCACTAGTCATCATGTCAGAAAACTCCTTGCACAATTCATCATTAGTAGATCCAAATATAATATCATCAACATAAATTTGAACTACAATGAGATGTTTGCCTTTGGTTTTAAGGAATAAGGTAGAATCAATCTTACCCTATTTGCAATTAAATGTTTGCTTAATCTCTCATACCAAGCTCTAGGGGCTTGTTTCAATCCATAAAGGGCTTTGTCAAGTTTAAAAACATGATTTGGATTTTCAAAATCTTCAAAACACTGGGGTTGTTTTACATATACTTCCTCTTCTAAAAATCCGTTGAGGAAGGCACTTTTGACATCCATTTGGTGTAGTTTGAAATCCATGTGACTAGCAAAGGCTAGTATAATACGAATGGATTCCAACCTAGCCACTGGAGCAAAAGTTTCTTCAAAATCCACCCCTTCAATTTGATTATAACCTTGAACAACTAAATGACTTTTGTTTAATAAAATAACACCATTTTCATCAAGTTTGTTGCGAAAAACCCATTTAGTTCCAATAATAGTTCTATCAACAGGTTTTTCGACTAAATGCCAAACTTTGTTTCGTTCAAATTGTTCGAGTTCTTTTTGCATTGACACAACCCATTCTGGATCACTTAGAGCTTCTTTTATGTTACTGGGAACTGTTTGAGAGACAAAGGCACTATGAAAGCATAAAAGATTTAGAGAAGAACGAGTTGTTACCCCCTTTGATGGACTACCAATAATTTGCTCCATGGGATGATCTCGAACTGATTTCCAAGCTTTAGGCAAGTCATCATGCGTTCTCCCATAGAGATGATCGTCAGTGTCTTGGGGCTCTCGTTCCAATTCAACTGTTTCTTGAGGTTCTGCTTGCATCTCCTTTTCTTTGATACTTTCACTGTTAGGTTCAGGCATTCTTCTTTTGACCACTTCAACTACCTCATCCTCATCATCAACTTTCTTTGCAAAGGGGTTAGTCTCATCAAAAGAAACATGAATAGATTCTTGCAAACATTTATCAACTTTATTGTAAACGATGTAAGCTTTACTATGACTAGAATAACCCATAAAAATACCTTCCGTTGATTTTGCATCAAACTTACCCAACTTATCCTTTGTATTTAAAATGTAGCACTTACTTCCAAAAACTTTGAAGTATGAAATATTTGGAGTTCTACCATTCCACAATTCATAAGGAGTCTTGTTGAGAGATGGCCTTAGATAGACTCGATTTAGCACATGACATGCTGTATCAACTGCGTGACCCCAAAAATATTTAGGAAGATTGTGCTCATTTAGCATTGTTCTACACATCTCTTGTATGGTCCTGTTTTTTCTTTCCACCACGCCGTTTTGTTGAGGAGTCCTTGGAGCTGAGAAATTGTGATCAACACCATGCTTTTCACACCAAGTTTTGAATGATGAGTTTTGAATTCTCCTCCATGATCGCTTCTAATTTCCTTGATAGCTAAGTTTTTCTCATTCTGTAACTTCGCACAACTTAGCAAACTTGTTGAAAGCATCACTTTTATTAGCAAGTAAAATAGTCCAAGTGTATCTAGAATAATCATCAACAATTACAAACACATATTTGGCTCCTCCTAGACTTACAACATCAATTTCACCAAATAAATCAAGATGCAACAATTCAAGCACATTTTTGGTAGAAATAACGAGTTTTGATTTGAAAGAAGTTTTATGCATTTTTCCGAATTGACATGCATCACATAATTGACCTTTTTCATACTTAAGTTTGGGTAAACCTCTAACATGTTCATTTGCACATAATTTAGATAGAAGTTCCATACTAGCATGTCCTAAGCGTCTATGCCACACATCCACATCATCAAGTAAAGAAGGCATGCATACAATATCATCACCAATGATGTCAAAATCAACATAATAAACATTGTTTTCACGAAAACCGACAATGTGAAAGTTAGAAGCTTCATGCACAATAAGACATTTATCTTTTGAGAAATAAACATCAAAGTCATTATCACATAGTTGACTTACACTTAGTAAATTAAATTTAACACCATCAACTAGTAAAGCATTTCTAATTTTGATTGTGTTTTCCTTACCCACACAACCTTTACCTATTACACGAGCAGTTTCATCATTGGCAAACTTCACAGATCCACTAGCCTTGTTGCTTAACTTCAAGAATAGTGAAGCATCACCAGTCATATACCTTGAGCACCTTTGTCAACCATCCATACATTTCCCTTTTTGGATAGTCTACGCACCTACAAAGGAAAAATTAAACACTAGTGCGAGGTACCCAAATTTGGTTGGGTCCATGGAGGTTAGTTCTCAAGGGGTTTGTTTTCACAATCCACCTTGGTTTCTTGCAAGCAGGTATAAGATTGCCAAGCTCACATAGTTTGCGAATAGGACATCTAAGAGAATTATGATTTCCTTTTTGACAATAAGTGCAAGAGAATGAACTACGTGTCTTACTTGAAGAAGCGACTACAAATACCATATCCCTTTTTAAATTTGGGGAGCTGGACTCACCTTTATAACCAATACCTCTCCTATCAACATATTCATGTTGAGAGTGAAGTAACTTGGTCAAGGTATTTTCACCAACCTCAAACCTTTTTAAAGAATCTATTAAATTTTCATTTTCGATCTTGATTTTTTCAAAAATTTGTTTAAGCTCTAGAAATTCAAGGTTGAAAGGTTTGGCATTTTGTAGCTCCTTTTTCAATCTAGCTATCTCATTCTCAAGCGTCTCGATTTGAGTAGACATGCTTTTGTTGCTCTTTTTCAAATTCATAGTTTTTATCAAAGTTTTTCATGTTCAATATAAAGAGCCTCAAAAGCCTCACTCACATTTTGACAACTACTATCATCATCACAAGAATCATCGAATCGGAAAAAGAAGGATTAGAATTTGTTACCTTAGTTGAGTCACTCGCCATGAGACACGCAAGCTTTGAAGCAATCACTTCATCATCGGTTTCATCATCCATCTTTGAGATTGTCCCATGTATCATCGGGAGAGTAATCTCGCAAGACCAACAACGTTAGCAACTTCCTCTTCTTCTTCTGTTTCACCCTCGTTTTCGTGTCATCCCATGTAGCCTTCATTGCTTTCTTCTTTGGGTATTTGTTCTTAAGTTTTGGACAATTAACCTTGAGATGACCGGTTTGTTGCATTCAAAACATCTTGGTTGGTCGTCTCCTTTCTCATGACTATCACCTTTGTTATACCCGATTTCTTTGAAAAATCACCTTTCCTAAACTTGTTGAACTTCATGAATTTTTTGAATTTTTTAGCAAGCATAACCATGTCTTCTTCATCAGATTCATCATCAGATTCAACCACTTTCTTTCCTGATTTAGAAGACTTTCCAGCCGCAAGAGCAAGAGACCTCTTTTCTTTTACCACTTCTTTTTTCTCGGGTTTTCTTAGCACCCAACACCACTTCAAATGCTAGAAGAGACCCAATTAAATCTTGATAGGAAGAGTACCAATATCCTTAGCTTCGGTGATAGCACATGTCTTAGGAAAAATTCACGACCAACGACGCAAGTATCTTTCCATTCAAGTCCTTTGTAGAATACTTTTTACCAAGTGCTCTCAAGTTGTTAACAATTAAATTCAGCCTCTGGTGCATGGCAGCAACAGTTTCACCTTCCTTCATCTTGAAAGCTTCATACTCAGAAGTAAGAACTCGGATTTTTGTATCTTTTACTTGGCTTGTACCTACATGAGTAGCTTCTAGACAATCCCAGATTTCCTTAGCAGTCTGACAACCTTTTACCCTACCATATTCTTCTTCACATAGCGCAAGATGTAGAATGTTCATTGCTTTGGCATTCAAGGAGATTTTGTCAAGTTCGGACTTTCTCAATTCACTCAAGTCAATGGTATAGATGTCTTCAATGTGTACTTCTTCCGCTTTCGCTTTACACGGTTGCTTGAGTTTTTGTGGAATCACCAACATCAAGATCACTGGTTTTGTAATTTTGATCCTCATTGGAGTGAGCGGTCCATCAACAATAATCCTCCACGATTGTAAAATCTATAGCCGCACATGACATTTCATTCGACTACTCCGATGAGTCGTAGTTAGTTCCATCAAATAAAGGTGGCCTATTAAAAGACATTCCCTCTTTAATAAAAGACCCCATGATCAGAAAAATGCGAGATGTTAAGCTCTATATGCAGTTTCCTGCTTTGATACCAATTGTTGGACTATATGATAACCTTAGAGGGGGGGGTGAATAAGGTTATATTTTAAAAATGAAATATTTTTTATTTTCGAAATATTAACGATGCAAGTTAAAATCACATGCGGAAAATAAGATTTAAACTATATGCAACACCTAAGCAAGCTATAACAATGGCGAGAAACAATTTCGGTGATATTGAAGTTTAAGCGTGATAATATCAACTACAATGTGATTAACAATTATAAAGAAAATGCAAAGTAAAGATAAGGGAAAGAAGTACACCGTGATTTTAGCGAGGTTCGGGATAAAAGCCCTACTCCTCGGCCTCCGGCTTTGCAACCTTTGGACTTTGGTAATCACCACTATATGAGAAGATACTTCTTCAATGTCTTACAAGCAAGCAACTTCCCTATAGCTACCACACCAATCTCAATTTTCCCCAAATTGAGAACCGAAGCTCCCCGCTAAGGATTTTCGCTACAATTCAATCTCCCGATTGAACTACCCAAGAAAGCTTCCGAGATTTCACAACAACCAATAAGTATAAGAGATTACAAGTATAAACTAGGATCCAATCACTCAAGCAATATAACAATATGTAGTTGAGAGAGATGAGAGATTTGAAACCCTAGATGAAGAACGTAAAAAGATGAATGTTACTGTGAGAGTTCTCGTTCTTTTCTTTTCTTTTTGATATGTGGGTTGTGTCTTTTTATCGTGAAAACCCTATGTCCTATTTATAGGGATTGAAAAAATATGACCGTTGAAACAAATCTTAACACTGTTGTTATAAGTGAGAAATCGATTGATTGCGTATAAAACATAAGTAACAAATCGATTGTTTTCTTAAAAGAAGCAGGCAAGAAATCGATTTTCCTCTTTAAGGGAGGAAGCCCCAAATCGATTTCTAGCTCTAGAAAAGGAGTCAATAATCGATTTGCTTCTTTAATAACACAAGGTCATCAATCGATTGTTTTCTTTCCAAAACAAGTTCTTTTAAAAACAAGCAAGCTATGAATCGATTGTTGGATTTAGACTTACAAGGGGAAATCGATTTCTAGCCTTTAAACAAGGGGGAAATCGATTTCTAGCTTGAAAAGCAAGAGGAAATCGATTTGGCTCTTCAAATACACAAAGTCATCAATCGATTACTTTCTTTCCAAAACAAACTCTTTCAAAACCAATTAAGAAGTGGCAAATCGATTTCTTGCTTCCAAGGAAGAGGAAATCGATTCTTGACTTTAAAAAGCAAGAGGAAATCGATTTTTGGCTTTAGAAATAAGTGGAAATCGATTTCTAGCTTAATTTACCAAATCAAGAATCATTCTTTACTTCAAAAACAAATTCTTTTAAAACATTAAGCTATGAATCAAGTTTCTTTATAAAAAAACAACAAATCATGATTCAAAACTTTTCTTTAACATAGAAGATTTTTAGCACAACAGTTCTATTTTAAAAGATCATCTCTCAACTACAAAAGTCATAAAGCTTAAGTGACGGGATCTTACACGCGTCTTATGCAAAGCAATATAACACATAAGTCTTGAACGCATTAGTAGCTTCTCCTCTGAACTGCTACACTTTAAGATATCATGTCAAGCGTCTTGGTTCATGTCCTGTACTTTGGTTCATGCCTGTGCTTTGGTTCAACTATAACCATTAGTAAACAAATTGTAATTTGTTATCATAAAAACAAAGAGTGTTTGACCTTGGTTCAACACATAGGTCCCTAAGTGTTGGTGGGATTTTAGTTTGGCCATAGCTGCTGCGTTGGAGGCGATGGCAAATGCTGGTGAGGAAATCACGTGGGATATTTTCAAGAGGGAATTCATGAGGGAGTACTATCCTGAGGATGTAAAGGGTAAGAAGGAAATGGAATTTTTGGAATTGAAGCAAGGCTGAAGGTCGTAGCAAGCCGTAGGACATTCCAGAGGGCAAAGGTAAACAGAAGTCAACTGATGGCAGAGGGTCTAGTGGGGGAGATGCTCCTGCTAACATCATATGTTTCAAATGTGGCAAAGCTGGCCACACGAGTTTTGAGTGTAATCGCAAGGGTGTGGTATGTTTCAACTGTAGTGAGGTGGGACACATTAGTGCTAAGTGTCCTAAGCCGAAGAAAGAGAGGAGCAGTGGATAGGTGTTTACTCTTGTTGGATCCGAGGTGGTTAATAATGCCTTGTAATGATATCTCCCTTATTGCTATAGTAGAGTTGGATGTTATCCTTGTACTGGACTGGTTAGGGGGTAGCCATATATATATGTTAATTGTTTTTAATTGTTGTGATGGTTGTTGATATTTGAGTTATGTGAAAATTTGAAAAGGCGTAGTTATGTGACCTCAACTAAATTGGATGAGTGGGTAGGAGGGACTGATCACCCCAATAACCCATCTCCAACGAACGAGGCCACAGTAACTCGTGGATAGCGTAAAATCTAAATATGTATTCATTTTAACTTGATTAATTGAGTGGTGTCTTTGATTTGGAGAACTGTTAGTAGATGAAGGGTAGGCGCCAGAAGTGTGCATGCCCCTTGCGTTTTGTTTTAGTGGCGTGTTGCGCACACTCTTGAGTCCGGGTGCCGAGTTGGGTAGTCGTGCGTGTGTGCTAGTGAAGTCTTGGCGCGAGCGGGCGCCATGCCGCGCCCAAGTCGCTGTGTTGCAGATGGTGGAGCCCCACCGCTATGCATAAATCTTTGTTTTTAGTACTAAGGCGAGTGTCGTGGCTATGTGCCGAGGAGAGTAGATGGTCAAAGAAATGTAAGTGTGTGAGGAAGTGTAGATACCTAAGTGTAACCTTGGATGATTAAAGGATTAAAATTCAGTATGAGAAATAGGATGAAGGGATGAGGGGGATATTATTTGTAGCTTGAATATAGATTAATGTAAGAGATGAACATTTGCACCTTAAGTAATTGCTATAGTATGGTTTCCTAATGGTAGGGTAAGGGTGTTTGGATAAATTAAGTGGGATTTTGAGGATCCAAAAGGTGTGTATGTCCTAGTACTTAGTGTACAAGAAGGTGTTATTGATAGTAAGGAACAAAATGAGATAGATGAAATTGATGTGTTCATAGGATTGGTGAGATTTTCGAGGACGAAAAGATTCTAAGTGGGGGAGAGTTGTAACGCCCCAAAAATAGTCAATTATTTATTCAATTGGGTTATTTAAAAGCTTGCAACATTTTATTAGGTCATAAGATTAATGTGAGATTCTTATGGTATTAGGAGGTATTTTGGTTGGTCATATTAAAAGGATAATAGGGCAATTGACTTAAATTAGGAGTTTATTTCATTTAGGAGATGCTTAAGTGAATGGAGAAGGTGGGCGTAGAGGCCCATGAGCCATTGGAGGCCCATGAGCCATTAGAAGCCCAAGTGTGTGCTTTAAGTGAGAGTGTCGAAGGAAAGGAAGCATGTTTTGCCACAAAGAGAATCTAAGAAAAGTCAAGGAGAAGTAAGAGAGAGAAGTTGGTAGGTGAGATCGGTTTCTAGAGAGAAGGGAGAGCTTTTGGCGTGGAAGAAGCTCAAGCTCAAGGGAGAAGAGTTGCTGCGAGTGTTAACTGGAGGAATCGGTGAAGAGAGGGTCGTTTACTCAACTGGTCAAGGTTAGGGGGCTCTCTTCTCACGTATAATTTTGTAGTATGATGAGTGTTATGTGTGAGTAGTTGTAACTGTGTTTTCCTGAGTTGTGTTGCATGTGTTTGTGTGTTTTTCTGACGTTTTGCTTAACGCTATGTTTAGCTCGTTTCAGTGAGCTTGTGTTGAGATGATGAGGTGATGGTCGTGAGAGACTAAGGAGTGAAATGGGAGTCGAGAAAACTCCCACCCCAAAGTGAGCTAAAGTGAGAGACGTGAGAGTGTAAGGTTCTTATGGAGTAGAACGCTAGAACCGAGGTGTAGGTTGGGAGTTGAGTGTTCATAACAAAGAGAACGTGTGTCTGGGCTTAAGCGAAGGGGTTGACTTGGGGTAGTAGAGGTGCATCTACCTACCACTAGTGTAACGAAACTTAAGTGATGATCGTAAGTCAAAGCGTAAGTAACGAGGTATAGAAGCCGAGATGAGTGATAGAGCACCGGTAACTAAGCGTATGAGTACATAAGACTAGGTATAAGGATCGGTTTGTGCTTGCTGAGGTGTAGAGTAAGTAGCCCGAGATGCTTAGGCCGAGGTAAAGTACTTAGGCTTAGCTGCTGAAATGCCGTTGATAACGTGTAGCGTGTAGTAACCGAGGTGTTATGGCCGAGATGTAGAGTATATCATACCTAGGTGCACTTGACGAGGTGAGATGTACGTTCGTGTGAAGTGGAGTGACTAGGAGTGAAGCAGAGTGTAGGCATGCCGAGGTGCCAAGCGTGCCGAGGTGTCGAGTGTGCTGAGGTGCTATAGGTGCCGAGGTGTGGTTTTAACGCTAGTGTAGCGCAGGTTATTGCTGGGCGCGACTGTGAGTGTCGTTTTGGAGTGCCAAGTGCGTGAGGGGTTAAATGGTGTAGTCATTTTAGTCCCTAATTGATGTTTTAGTCCTAAGGGACATGGTAGCCCGCAGTGGACCGATTGGTCTACTACTAGGTGCCGAGGTGGTCGGTGAGCTAAGGGCGACAGCCTTAGCGTTGTTGGCCGATGTAGAGACGTCGGCCTTAACCCAGAAAATGATATATGTGTGTTTGTTGGCCTTATGGCTACGAGTAGAGGATTAAATAAATGTTGAAGTCCCTGAGGGGCATTAAATAAATGAAAATGGTGAATGTAGAGGACTTCGGTCCTATGGAGAAAGCAGAGGACTTAGGTCCTATTTATGAATAAAAGGTCATGCGGTCTAATTGGTGAGTTCTTTGGAATTATGTTATGATTTAATTGAATAATGTATATGTTGTGTGATATGCATTGTTCATGGCGTCGCATAAATCATAAGCATAAGGTGATAGCAGAGGACTTCGGTCCTAAGGTGATAGCAGAGGACTTCGGTCCTAAGGTGATAGCAGAAGACTTGGTCTTAATGGATCCATCATGCATATGCCTGGAAGTACGGGAGTGCATCATGCATATAACTCATGCAATCGAATAAATTGTTATTTGTGTCTTTGTGTCGAGGTGTTTATATGTGTTTGCTTAGCATAATGTTTGTCATAAACCTTATTATATGTGTTTAGAGACTCACCCTACTGCTTTTATGTTGCTCTCATGTGGCAACTTGCAGGTATCCCTGAGTAGAGGTCAATTCTCGCTCAGTGTCGTTGGCGTCGTCATTTTGCTCTGGTAGTGTAACCTTTGGGGGGTAGAGTAGTGTAGTAGTCTGTATGTAGGTTATTTTGTGTAGTAAACCTATGTCTTTTGGAACTTGTATTATTTTGACTAAGTTGTAACTAATATCTTGTTACTTGATGAGCTCGGTTCCTTCTAGGCCGAGGTGATGTATGTGCATTACACTACCACTGTTTTAGCTGCGCAAATGTTTTATTGTTTTGCTTGGTTAAGTTCATGTAGAAAAATGTAGCACTCCTTGAGTGGTTTTTGAAAACTCTGATTTAATTGCTAAGTAGTATTAGAAGTAAGGGGGTGTTACATCAGTGGTATCAGAGCAAAAGTCCGGTCTTGTCCGACCAAGTATTGAGTCTTGAGTTCCCAGAATTTCGAGTTTTATGGCTCTCTTTCATTCGTGATAATGTATATGATAGGTGTTGTGTGTGAGTTATACTTGGAATGGTTTTCGAGCCAAGCGTGTAGGTTGGTTGTGTTGTTTTGCTTCACCTTGGTGAAGCCGTGGTGTTTTGCTGATAAATTGGTCGTGTGAGAGGCCGTAGAGAGGAATGGGAGCTGAGGAACACTCAGTCCCAGTGAGTTGTTGTTTGTGTTGTCATTTGCGTGGAGTTCCAAAGTGAGTTGGTGTCGGTGTGTTGGGTCTCTCTTCGTGGAGTTCTTGAGAAGTGTTGGATTAGTTTTGAAGGTATGAGTATATAATAGTGGTGCGCGTAAGTTGATCGTAGTGTGAGAACCGCAGAGAAGGGTGTGTGCGGTGAGTGGGTGCGCTTATTTGTAGGTGTGAGCGTTATGGGTGTGTGCGTCGAGGTTGGTGCGACGTAGTATGTGAGAGTCAAAGTATGTAGTACCGAGATGAGTAGTGACGAGGTGTGTCATTACGAGTGACCGAGGAGTGGTAGCCGAGTTAAATGGTAATAAGATGTTGACTCTAGGAGTAACCGAGGTGGTTAGTACCTAGGTGGGTGATGTGGCATAGATGATGAGGTGTAAGTGTGGCTAAGTCCCAACGTGGGAGTCGAATTGTAGTGGCTGAGGTGTAGGGTAGAGGAACCGAGGTGTAGTTGCCTAACTATGAGAAGGACGAAGCATAAGTGAATGAGTATAAGTATCAAAGCGTAAGTGAAGGTCCGTAGGTGACGAAGAGTGGGACAAAGTATAAGTGAGGAAGTAAGTGTATCTGAGGATACGCGTAGAGTCGGCTTGTGGTTGCCGAGGTATAGGGAAGGTGTGTCGTGATGTATGTATTGAGGAGTAGATGTTACAAGGAGCGTAAGTGTTACAGCGTGAGTTGAAGGATTGTCGAGGACGAGGTGAAATGGTCTAACGGTAGAATGCGTTGAGATGTAGGTAACGGAGCATAGGTGACATAGTATTGGTAACGAGGAGTAAAGGTGTGAGAGCTGGAGCGTAGGGTCGACTTGTAGTTGCCGAGGTGTAGCATAGGTATACCGAGGTGATTACTAGAGTATAGCGTGTATTTATACACATAAGCGTAGTTGCTGAACTGTGGTTGCCGAGGTTGTATAGCAACCGAGGTGAATGAAATAGAGGCTTGTACCTAAGTGGACTGAGGTGAGGCGCAAGGACGCCATTGAAAGTGAGGTGCCTGCGTACCGAGTTGAGTGGTGTGTGCGCCGAGGTGCCAGGAGAGGGTGCCGAGGTGCCGTTCGAAGCCACAGTTGCGCAAGGCGCTGCCAGGCGCAACTGGGAGTGTTGTTGGGTGTTGAGAACGCTTAAGTGGTTGAAATGGGATAGTCCGTTTAGTCCACTACGTTTAGTGGGAGGGCGTTGAGGTAGCGTGAGAACTACGACTGTGGGAGTATTGAGTGGAGGGTTGGACGATAACCATGGGGCCGTGTCCGAGGTGCGAAGTCAGCTTTAGAGCTGTGAGTGATGATGTGGTTAAGTGGTGAGGTTCCAAAGGGGACTGACGTTGAGTGTTGGGTGGTGTATGTACTTAGGTGGAGTTGCTATAAACTAGTACAGTCAAAGTTAGGCTTATCCGAGATCAACATAGTCGAAGTCAGTATAGGCGAGACTAGTGTGGTCGAACCTAGGCGCAATTCCAAGCGAGTGTAGTCGAACTGGCGTAGCCGAAGTCTTGCGCATTCGAATCTAGCGTAGTTGGAGTCGGTAAATAGGCGAGGTAATGTGTAGGTTTCACGTTAGGAAATGTCGACCATAGCGTAATCGTAGTTTGAGTATGACGAAGGCAAAGGTGTCAAAATAGTAGTGAGCCGAGGTACAGTCAGTGTGCCGAGGTGTTGTGTTTTGCCGAGGCGCCAAATGGGGTACCGAGGTGCTGCGTATGAGCTATGTTTAGCGTATTTCACTGCGAGAGGCGACGGTGAGTGCGACGGTAGTAACGTTAAGTCCAAGCGATGGAGCGATAGGTGTCGTTTTGGTCCTTAGGTGAAGTCTTTTGGTCCTTAGGTGAAGTCTTTTGGTCCTTAGGTGACGCATAGGTCCCTAAGTGTTGGTGGGATTTTAGTTTGGCCATAGCTGCTGCGTTGGAGGCGATGGCAAATGCTGGTGAGGAAATCACGTGGGATATTTTCAAGAGGGAATTCATGAGGGAGTACTATCCTGAGGATGTAAAGGGTAAGAAGGAAATGGAATTTTTGGAATTGAAGCAAAGTCAAGGTCGAGCAAGTCGTAGGACATTCCGGAGGCAAAGCAAAGGTAAATGAAGTCGGTGATGGCGAGAGGGTCTAGTGGGGGAGATGCTCCTGCTAACATCATATGTTTCAAATGTGGCAAAGCTGGCCACACGAGTTTTGAGTGTAATCGCAAGGGTGTGGTATGTTTCAACTGCAGTGAGGTGGGACACATTAGTGCTAAGTGTCCTAAGCCGAAGAAAGAGAGGAGCAGTGGATAGGTGTTTACTCTTGTTGGATCCGAGGTGGTTAATAATGCCTTGTAATGATATCTCCCTTATTGCTATAGTAGAGTTGGATGTTATCCTTGTCTTTGGGATCGTTAGGGGTAGCCATATATATATATGTTAATTGTTTTTAATTGTTGTGATGGTTGTTGATATTTGAGTTATGTGAAAATTTGAAAAGGCGTAGTTATGTGACCTCAACTAAATTGGATGAGTGGGTAGGAGGGACTGATCACCCCAATAACCCATCTCCAACGAACGAGGCCACAGTAACTCGTGGATAGCGTAAAATCTAAATATGTATTCATTTTAACTTGATTAATTGAGTGGTGTCTTTGATTTGGAGAACTGTTAGTAGATGAAGGGTAGGCGCCAGAAGTGTGCATGCCCCTTGCGTTTTGTTTTAGTGGCGTGTTGCGCACACTTTGTACTGGGTGCCGAGTTGGGTAGCCGTGCGTGTGTGCTAGTGAAGTCTTGGCGCGGAGCAGGGCGCCATGTCGTGCCCAAGCTGCCTGTGTTGCGTACAGTGGAGCCCCACTGCTATGCGCCAAATGCTGTTTTAGTACTAAGGCGAGGTGTCGTGGCTATGTGCCGAGGAGAGTAGATGGTCAAAGAAATGTAAGTGTGTGAGGAAGTGTAGATACCTAAGTGTAACCTTGGATGATTAAAGGATTAAAATTCAGTATGAGAAATAGGATGAAGGGATGAGGGGGATATTATTTGTAGCTTGAATATAGATTAATGTAAGAGATGAACATTTGCACCTTAAGTAATTGCTATAGTATGGTTTCCTAATGGTAGGGTAAGGGTGTTTGGATAAATTAAGTGGGATTTTGAGGATCCAAAAGGTGTGTATGTCCTAGTACTTAGTGTACAAGAAGGTGTTATTGATAGTAAGGAACAAAATGAGATAGATGAAATTGATGTGTTCATAGGATTGGTGAGATTTTCGAGGACGAAAAGATTCTAAGTGGGGGAGAGTTGTAACGCCCCAAAAATAGTCAATTATTTATTCAATTGGGTTATTTAAAAGCTTGCAACATTTTATTAGGTCATAAGATTAATGTGAGATTCTTATGGTATTAGGAGGTATTTTGGTTGGTCATATTAAAAGGATAATAGGGCAATTGACTTAAATTAGGAGTTTATTTCATTTAGGAGATGCTTAAGTGAATGGAGAAGGTGGGCGTAGAGGCCCATGAGCCATTGGAGGCCCATGAGCCATTAGAAGCCCAAGTGTGTGCTTTAAGTGAGAGTGTCGAAGGAAAGGAAGCATGTTTTGCCACAAAGAGAATCTAAGAAAAGTCAAGGAGAAGTAAGAGAGAGAAGTTGGTAGGTGAGATCGGTTTCTAGAGAGAAGGAGAGCTTTTGGCGTGGAAGAAGCTCAAGCTCAAGGAGAAGAGTTCTTTGCGAGTGTTAACAGGAGGAATCGGTGAAGAGAGGGTCGTTTACTCAACTGGTCAAGGTTAGGGGGCTCTCTTCTCACGTATAATTTTGTAGTATGATGAGTGTTATGTGTGAGTAGTTGTAACTGTGTTTTCCTGAGTTGTGTTGCATGTGTTTGTGTGTTTTTCTGACGTTTTGCTTAACGCTATGTTTAGCTCGTTTCAGTGAGCTTGTGTTGAGATGATGAGGTGATGGTCGTGAGAGACTAAGGAGTGAAATGGGAGCTGAGAAAACTCCCAGTCCCAGTGAGCTAAAGTGAGAGACGTAAGAGTGTAAGGTTCTTATGGAGTAGAACGCTAGACTACCGAGGTGTAGGTTGGGAGTTGAGTGTTCATAACAAAGAGAACGTGTGTCTGGGCTTAAGCGAAGGGGTTGACTTGGGGTAGTAGAGGTGCATCTACCTACCACTAGTGTAACGAAACTTAAGTGATGATCGTAAGTCAAAACGTAAGTAACGAGGTATAGAAGCCGAGATGAGTGATAGAGCACCAGTAACTAAGCGTATGAGTACATAAGACTAGGTATAAGGATCGGTTTGTGCTTGCTGAGGTGTAGAGTAAGTAGGCCGAGATGCTTAGGCCGAGGTAAAGTACTTAGGCTTAGCTGCTGAAATGCCGTTGATAACGTGTAGCGTGTAGTAACCGAGGTGTTATGGCCGAGATGTAGAGTATATCATACCTAGGTGCACTTGACGAGGTGAGATGTACGTTCGTGTGAAGTGGAGTGACTAGGAGTGAAGCAGAGTGTAGGCATGCCGAGGTGCCAAGCGTGCCGAGGTGCCGAGTGTGCTGAGGTGCTATAGGTGCCGAGGTGTGGTTTTAACGCTAGTGTAGCGCAGTTATTCTTTGGCGACCGTGAGTGTCGTTTTGGAGTGCCAAGTGCGTGAGGGGTTAAATGGTGTAGTCATTTTAGTCCCTAATTGATGTTTTAGTCCTAAGGGACATGGTAGCCCCGTAGTGACTGATTGGTCTACTACTAGGTGCCGAGGTGGTCGGTGAGCTAAGGGCGACAGCCTTAGCGTTGTTGGCCGATGTAGATATCGTCTACCTTAACCTAAAATGATATATGTGTGTTTGTTGGCCTTATGGCTACGAGTAGAGGATTAAATAAATGTTGAAGTCCCTGAGGGGCATTAAATAAATGAAAATGGTGAATGCAGAGGACTTCGGTCCTATGGAGAAAGCAGAGGACTTAGGTCCTATTTATGAATAAAAGGTCATGGTCTAATTGGTGAGTTCTTTGGAATTATGTTATGATTTAATTGAATAATGTATATGTTGTGTGATATGCATTGTTCATGGCGTCGCATAAATCATAAGCATAAGGTGATAGCAGAGGACTTCGGTCCTAAGGTGATAGCAGAGGACTTCGGTCCTAAGGTGATAGCAGAAGACTTCGGTCTTAATGGATCCATCATGCATATGCCCTGGAAGTATGGGTCTGCATCATGCATATAACTCATGCACTGAATAAATTGTTATTTGTGTGCTGTGCCGAGGTGTTTATATGTGTTTGCTTAGCATAATGTTTGTCATAAACCTTATTATATGTGTTTAGAGACTCACCCTACTGCTTTTATGTTGCTCTCATGTGGCAACTTGCAGGTATCCCTGAGTAGAGGTCAGTTCTCGCTCAGTGTCGTTGGCGTCGTCATTTTGCTCTGGTAGTGTAACACTGGGGGCCGAGTAGTGTAGTAGTCTGTATGTAGGTTATTTTGTGTTGTAAACCTATGTCTTTTGGAACTTGTATTATTTTGACTAAGTTGTAACTAATATCTTGTTACTTGATGAGCTCGGTTCCTTCTAGGCCGAGGTGATGTATGTGCATTACACTACCACTGTTTTAGCTGCGCAAATTTTATTGTTTTGCTTGGTTAAGTTCATGTAGAAAAATGTAGCACTACCCTGTCACTTAGGACTAAAACGTCAAATAGGGACTAAAATGACTACACCACTTAGCCCCTTACGCACTTGGCACTCAAAGCGACGCTCACAGTTGCATCCAGCAACAGCCTGCGCTACACTAGCGTTAAAACAACACCTCGACACCTATAGCACCTCGGCACACTCGGCACCTCGGTACGCCTGCACTCTACTCCACTCATAGTCACTTCAATTCACGCGAACGTACTTTACTTCCTCTATAACACCACCTAGTTACTGTACGCTTGGACACACCGCGCTTAAAACGCAACATCTCACCTCGGCAAGTACACCTAGGTATGTTATACTCTACATCTCGGTCATAAAACCTCGGTTACTACACGCTATAGGTTATCGACGATACTTCAGCATCTACGCTAAGTACTCTATCTCGGCCTAAGTATCTCGGCCTACTTACCCTACACTTCGACAAGTACAACCGATACTTATACCTAGTCTCAGGTACTCACACACTTAGTTACTGGCGCTCTATCATTCACCTCGGTTCCTATGACCTCGTTACTTACGTTCTTGACACTTACGATTATTCGCTTAAGTTCCAGCTTACGCATGGCAGGTAACTTCACCTCGGCAATCCTAAACCGACTACTCCATTTAACTCAAACGCACGCTCGTCACTTTATGATGTACGTTTTCAGCTACTCCTTTGTTATCCTAAGCCTATTCTTTAAGGACCTCTCCATGATTATGTTGCTCACCCTCACTCACTCTCGCTCACTGGGACTGAGAGTTTCCTCAGCTCCCATTTCACTCATTGATCCTTCGTATGACCAACTCTCTCATCCACTCCACACAACTCCACTGAAGTGAGTCAAAACACAACATCAAAAGCATCAAAACACATCAAGCATGCAAAGTAACTCAGTAAACATAACTACAATCTACTCACACATAACAACTCATCATAACACAAAATTATACGTGAGAAGAGAGCCCCCTAACCTTGTTCAGTTAAGCAAAAGACCCTCTCTTCACCGAAATCCTCTAGTTAACACTCGCAGCAACTCTTCTCCCTTGAGCTTGAGCTTCTTCCACGCCAAAAGCTCTCCCTTCCCTCTAGAAAATGATCTCACCTACCAACTTCTCTCTCTTACTTCTCTTTGACTTTTCTTAGATTCCTTTTTGGTGAAAACATGCTCCCTCTCCTTCGACACTCTCATTTAAGGCACACACTTGGGCTTCTAATGGCTCATGGGCTTCTCATGGCTCATGGGCCTCTACGCCCACCTTCCACTTCACTTAAGCAACCCCTGAATGAACATAACTTCTAATTAATACTTGACTTAACTAAAATGTTGTAAACCTTAAATAACTCAATCAAATAATTAATTGAACTATTTTGGGGTGTTACACCTTCCACCGATCACAACATCGTGTACGAGCACGCGATGGATCCATCAGACTTTGTTAAGTCCTTCGGATTAGTTGTGTCAGCCTAAGGCACAGCGTGAATCCTTTGATCAAATCAGTTCCGGACCTGATGTTGATCGACCGCTCGAAAAGGCCACCCCCACAGCTCGGACTCGACGAGAGTCTGTTAGAAGGTTTTAGGCAACCTCCGAATTCCCAATTTACCGCTTTTTCCAATTTATTGCTTTCTCGTTAATGCGACAAGTGTTAACCCCCTCTCTCAAAAGGAAAATAACAAAAAGATTTGAACTTTTCTGAAGCGGACAAAATTAGTATTATTTCTATATCTTTATTTCCATTTCACCAACAAATATGAAAAGGCCAATTCATATTTTTTGGCGAAATGTGAAATAAAGAGGGGCAGCTGTAATACCCCAATTTTGTCTGTCCTTTTTAACTTAAGACAATTTCAGTTATCCAGCACAACTAAATCGAAATACCGTTGTTTAAATTAAGCAGGCACGCGAATGATCGATCTTTTCGTGCGTTCTTCAATTTTAGTGTTTTTAGTTAATGAGCCCATTTCTTCTATTTGGGTCTCATTTTAGCGTATTTGTCTAGTCTGGCCAGTTCTCGTCTTTGTGTTTGGCCCGACTCCTTTTCTTATTATTATTCTTTTTTGTGCAGTTAATTTATTTTGAGCATATATATAGTCCAAAAATGTCAAAAAATTCTATTTAGTTTTATTTACAATTTAAAAGTGTTTAGGAGTCCAAAAATGTCAAAAAAAATCTATTTAATTTTTATTACAACTTAGGAGAGTCCAAATGTCCAAATGTTCAGAAAATACAAAAAATAATAACACAAAATATACAAAAATAATTAAATCCGAAAAATGCAAAAAAAATAATAAATAGCAAAGGCAGCCGTAGCAAATTTAGGGTTCCAGCAGCTGCTCTCCAAGTCGCTGGGCCTGGTCCGCTCCACTCCAAACCTAAAAAACAGTCAAAGCCCGTTCAAAGTCATTAATTACTAAACCTAGAATTTTAATATAAAAAGCAGTCAACAGTAGTAGGAAAAGGACACGATTTTCGAGGAAAACAACACACAAAAAAACGATTGGTGGTTTTACACTGAAACCCTAATCCCAAAACAGTGGTTTGTTTCTTTGAAGTTCTAAAAAAAATTCAAAGGGTCCGTAGCAGCAACTACAAATCTAGAACAACAACAGTAAATCAAACATCCAGCAACAGATCGAGACTAGTTTCCTTTTATTTCTCCAGAATCGATCGAAACTAAGGTTGGTAATCCTCCCTTTCTTCAGATCTGTAAATAAATTGTAAATACGTATTCTTCGTTTTTTTTGTCAGTACTCCAAATATGCTGAACTGAGTCTATGCAATGTGATGAAAGCAACATCATTCAGATCCGAAAAATAGACCAGCTTTCGTTTTTTTTTAATGATGAAAGACGACATATTGTTCAAGAGACAATTCAAATCGAATCTTACATGCGAAACTAATAATCTAAAATGGACTTTGTAAAATTCCCACATCAAGTATTAAGATTATTGTTGCAACAATTCATCGATTTAAATGATATATAAAGATATCAACTGGTCAAGGGAAGGAAGACTCACAATTAAGAGATTTAGGAAGGGCTAGGCTACGAGGGACATACTGAAGAGAAAACTAAGAATCAAGCTTCCATCAAGCCCTTTTGGCAAAATTATCGTGATCATCATCGTCATCCCCGTAATTTCCTTCCGATGAGTCCCCAAAACCTCCAGAATTTGCACCGGTGCCAACACTGCATCACGCCACCAAAACGGTGAGAGCTTCCTCCACCATATCCCTCTCTCTCTCGTAGTAGAAAGGCGCAAATTCCGCCGGAACCCTCTCACTCTGGCCGCGGCGCCGCTGGGAATGGGGGAAGGGAGGAAATGTTTTTAGGTTTAGGGTTTCTATAATGGGCCTTATATAGTGTCTCCAATTATTCATTTTATTTTTAATTTATTTTTAATATTCAGAATACTATTAACACCACCCTAATTCCACGCGTGCACCTCCCCTCACTTAAGCCCAGTTTTGCATACTGGGCTCCCATATGCGAACTGGGCTTGCTTTATAGACCCCTTATTTAATTATACCACTTCCTGCAGCTAACAACACCCCCTTTTTGCAATCTTCACCCTTTTCTCAAATTTTTTTAAAATTTTTCTTAACTCAAATAATTTTTCAATAAATCAAAAACTTTGCTAATAGTCTTGCGAAGCCTTTGCTTGCATGATTATTAACAATGAGGAACTAGTGGTGATCACTTGGAGCCTTTGCTCAATTGATCATCATGAATGCCTAATTTTTCTAAAAAAAAAAAACTTTCAATAGATCAAAAACTTTGCTAATAGTCTTGCGAAGCCTTTGCTTGCATGATTATTAACAATGAGGAACTAGTGGTGATCACTTGGAGCCTTTGCTCAATTGATCATCATGAATGCCTAATTTTTCTAAAAACTTTCAATAAATCAAAAAACTTTGTTAGTGGTCCTGCGAAGCGTTTGCTTGCATGATTATTAACAATGGAGTGCTAATGGTGGTCTCTTGGAGCCTTCGCTCAATTGATCATCATGAAAGCTCAGATTTCACAACTACACAAGATAAAAAAATAAAAACCCAGAACTACGTAGCTTTGAATTCTCCATCGCACCGGGAGATACGTAGGAGCGGATCCCCTCCGTCAAGCACAACAAACCAAAAACATTTTTCCTTTCAAAAAAACCAAAGCGGCTAACTCTCGTCAAGCGCCGCAAATAAAAATTTTCATTAAGTCTTTTCCAATCAAGAGGCAAATTTTTTAAGTATTTTCCAAATCAACACTTAAAATCACGCGCTTAATTAAAGGTTCCCTTTTAGTAGAAATGAGGTGTGGGGTGCTAATACCTTCCCCATGCCTAACCGACCCCCGAACCCAAATCTTCCGGTTATCCAAAAGGTCACCCGCCTTCCAAAAGGTTTTTCTTCAATATTTTCCTTATAAAAAATATTGGTGGCGGCTTCATTGTTCTAAAAGGTTGTAAACGAAGAAAAACCCCTCGGGGACTTTTTCGGGGGCAACAATATATATAACATAATTATATATTATAATTTCAAATGGGATGTGCGGTTTTGTCCAGGAAAGGATTTTGTTTCCTGACTTATAATGTTTTGTAATAATTAAATGAAGGAAAATTAATATAAAAGTATTCAAACAAAGTACTAAAATGAAAATTGAAACCGAGGAAAATATGATTATCATCTAATGTATTCTGAATGAGTATATAGAAAAGCACATTACTATTACTAATGAGGAAGGAAAAGGACATATGATAATAGAATGTCTCATCTATTTTGTAATATATCCTTCATAATTTGTTTTCGCTAAGCGTGTGAACCTGTGGGAATTCGATTTTATTGTTATAAGCAACACGGGTATACATCTCATTTTATCATAAAATTTTAAATTATTTTTTGGCACCTTTAAAAATGTAGTTGTATGTTTTCGTATGTTATATGACACGTCGATTTCTTTGTACACCGTCTTTTATCCATTCATTATGATATATCTCTTCTCTATTATATATAACCATGGATCTTCCATAGCTTCTCACTTACACTTGGATCTCCACCTAAGAAAGTTAATTCACTGAAATATATACAAAAAATGTCAAAGCAGGGAAATGAACTCATCCCCTCCTGAATTCAACACAATTCTTAACCAAGTCAGCTATCTAGCTCTGTTGTTTAATAAGCGTAACACATTATTGCTAAACCATTCTTCATTGTTATTTTAAATAAAAACCTTGGTACATTATTTTATATTTTTGAGAATGTCGTGACTTGAAAATTGTTCAGATCTTACCTACTTTTTCACGTGTTTAATGGTTGTTAGGTACCTATTTTACATTTAGGGATTTGATTTAAATTTGATGAGTAATGAGTTTAGTTAAGTTGTCATCAATAGACAGATTATGTATTACTATTTAGGTTTTTAGATATTAATCTTTATATAATCTTAAAGATTTTTATATAACGAATAAGACTAGATTTTTAATATTCTATTAATCTCCTGAAGTGTTAGTTTGATTTTTCCTGTTTATAGTTTCTTTATAGGAATATACAAAATACCATAAGGGTTCTTTTGCAATATGGAATATACATATATTAAATCAAAATTAACATTTAAATATTCAAATAAAATAAAATAAAAATACTCACTGTATTGGCAAAAGTAGGATGATAATTTATAGATAAAAATACTCACTATAAAAAATTCTTTAAGAACTCATATAAAAATATTCTTTAGGACGAGATTGTAAAAAAAATACTCACAATAAAATAATACTCACTATATATATAAAAATAAATAAATGTATAAACATATATATTATATATCATAATGAATGGATAAAAGACGGTGTACAAAGAAATCGACGTGTCATATAACACAATTTAAAACATACAAATTGCATTTTTAAAGGTGCTAAAAAATAATTTATAATTTTATGATAAAATGAGATGTATACCCGTGTTGCTTATAACAATACAATTGAATTCCAACAGGTTCACACGCTTAGTGAAAACATATTATGAAGGCTATATTACAAAATAGATGATAACTTTTTATCGAATATCATTTTTCTTCCGGCATTAGTAATAGTAATGTGTTTTTCTACATACTCATTCAGAATACATTAGATGATAATCATATTTTCATCGGTTTCAATATTCGTTTTAGTACTTTATTTGAATACTTTTATATTAATTTTCCATCATTTAATTATTACAAAACATTATAAGACATGAAACAAAAACCTTTCCTGGACAAAACCCCACATCCCATTTGAAATTATAATATATAATTATATTATATATATATATATATAAATCTAAATTTAATTTCCTACTTTTATATAAATATTTAAAATAGTTGAAGTAATTACCTTACAGTGTCTAAACAGATGAATTTCGACCTGTGCTGGCACGGGTAAATTATACTAGTATATATATATATATACATTTATTTATGTTTATACATATATTTCTAAAGGAGGGCGAGAAAATGATTATAAAGTGAACGCAAAAAAACTTTGGACCTAAGTGCCCCTATTTTTTTCCTCAACTCATATAAAGCAAACTATTTTTTTTGTCATGGAAATGGTAGTCGTTATTTTGATAAGAAAAAAAATTGAGTTAGTTTGTAATTGTAGAATGGTACCTATCAAAAACTATACCGTGCAAATATTTTTGTATTAATATAAGTTAGTTGTAGGCATTCAACCAAAAAATAAATACTATAAGGTGAAATGGTTACAAAACGCACATAGAACAACGCAAATAAACAGACATAAAATTGTGGAAGTGATTTGGGATGACCATGAAGTGAGGTGGGGGGATACACCCCCGATCCCCACCACAAATTGTTTTTTCCCAATCCTCATCCGCATATAGTCTCCGCTGGGACATCGTAAAATTATCAAAAGTTATTAAAAAATAATTTAAGAATTAAAAATTAAAAATTAAAAATCTAATAAATTTGATAAAATATAATAGTTTGACTAAAAGAATCATTTTTTAGAGTAGAATGTAGGTGTAGGAGCCCCTGTGATGAAATCATTGAAAGAGGAATAAAAAATATAAAAGTACTTACGTTAATATTCTGTAAGGTATGGTAATTGTAATTTCTAATAGGGATAACTTCCAAAAGGGATAGTTTATATATATATAAATATATATAAATATAGCTAAAAAAGAAGGATAGTTTGAAGCACACAATAGAAGATTAAGTAAGTGTAATTCCAAAAAATGTAGAATTGGTTTTTCGTAAAATATTAGTGCTACTTTCATAAATGAAGCTTTAAGTTAATCTCCACTTACCATCTTCTAAACCCTCATAGCCGAAACTCTTTACTTTCTTTTACTGTTATGCGGCTTAATGGAAACCTGGATGACTCTTGTGCCTTAATTGTCTCTGTTCATAAATCAGATATGTTTGTCTTGCTTCTGATCAACAATGCCTACGTAGAATGCACCTTCTTTCTCGCGACGTGGACGACGACAGATGGGAGTATATACTCAACGAAATCGTTCGAGTTTTACAAACTCAGATACGATTTATTACAGGGTTTATCTTCACGATTTTTCGATTGGAATCACGATTAAGCCATGTTAAATTCATAGGTGGGACTCAAACAGGTACTTATGTAAACCCCTAATGTTAATTTCATATTCGTTAATTTCACATACCAATCGGATCCTCCACTATAATTTTCAATTTGTAATAAACCCCTTGTCATTCAATTGAAGGTCATGCTGTTTTACACTATTGTTTAACACACCTTTAAAAAGTAATTCCAGTAAACTTGTAAGGAATTGTTTTTGATAAATTAGAAAATGATGTTAAAGTTAGAAATACCTGTTTGTGTAAAATTTGATTAGTAATGGAATACGGGTTAAAATACTTGTTTGTGTGAAATTTGATTAGTAATGGAATACGAGTTATAATATCTGTTTATGTAAAATTTGATTAGTAATGAAATACGGGTTAAAATTCCCTATTTCGAGGGTGGCCGGCTATGATTGTTTTACGCAAAGAACAACAACGACTTGTGATGAGCATGCCATTTCTTTGGATGTAGTAGGGTTCACAAGTATGATAGATATTGTTTTTATCTTGTTACTATTTGCGACTTGGTCTTTGGGTATGAATGATATATTATAAAATAGATGAAAAATTCTATTATCGTATATCCTTTTCTTTCCGACATTAGTAATAGCAATGTGTTTTTCTATATACTCATTCAGAATATATTAGATGATAATCATATTTTCATTGATTTCAATTTTCGTTTTAGTACTTTGTTTGAATACTTTTATATTAATTTTTATTCATTTAATTATTACATAACATTATAAGACAGGAAACAAAATTGTTTCATGGACCAAACCCGACATCTCATTTGAAATTATAATATATATATATATATATATATAAAAATTTAATTTCCTACTATTATATATATGTATTTAAAATAGTTGAAGTAATTACCTTACGGTGTCTAAACAAATGAATTTCGACCCGTACTATTAAAAAATACTAAAAATAGATATGTTATGTATAATTTATACATCACAAAGTCATCAAAAAATTGTATTATAACTTAAAAATATCAACAAAATAAACAATCTCACCACAAAATTAAAATAAGTGTTCAAATTTAAATATCAAAATAACAAAGGTCTTAACATAAGTACTTCAAATAAACATAACCATAACATAAGTACCTAATTAAATCAAATAACAAATGTCATATCCAAATTCATAACAAAAGCACACAAATAAGTCTCAGACACAACTAAAGTGACTAAACATTGTTATACAAAACTGTGGTTAGTGACATCTAACCACAATTATGCATATCTAAGGTTAGTTGCCACTAACCATTGCTATGTACATTTGTGGTTAGTGGCTTGTAACCATTTGCATCTAACCACAGTTATGCATATCTGTGGTTAATAGCATCTAACCATTGCTATGCATATTTGTGATTAGTGACATCTAACCATTGTGGTATAAATCTGTGGTTAATGAAAAAAATAATTCCCAAAAAAAATTTCCCAAAATTTTGTTTCCAAAATAATTTTTTTTTCTAAAAAAAAAAGTTAAAAAACAAAAAATAGGTAAAATTCCATTTTACCCTTTAGTAAAAAATGCTTATCAATTGCCTTAGTATTGTAAATCGCACTCCCAAACTGAAACCCGCAAAAAATTGCTTTATATTGATTTTGTTCGGTTTTTTCATTAGTTAACCGCGAGTTTCAGTTCAGTCCGCAGTTTTGATTACAGAAATTGAACCAAACCAAACTGCAAAATCCTATATACAAAAATAAAATTATATGTGTAAAATAAGGAAAACGATTTATTTAAGGGGCCGTTTGAATTAGCTTATTTTTGAGCTTATGAAAATCAACTTGTGAAGATAAGTAAGTTTTTATGTTAATTCATAAGTACTCGCTAACAAAAATTGTATCTCCCTAAGTTATTTTTGCATAAGTTGTTTTTCATAAGTTCAAAATAAGCTCCATCCAAGCGGGCCCTTAATTGTGTTTTCTCTCGCCAAAAACCGAACCAAACCGCATCTATTTTTACTTTGCGGTTCGGTTAACTTTTTTCTCAAAATCGAACCAAAGATAGATAGATAGATAGAGAGAGAGAGAAAGAAAGAAAGAAAGAGAAAGAGGAAAAGGTAGGTTTTTTCACCATTTTTTGTTTTGATTAATGATTTGAGTGTTATTTTTTATTCAAACGAAAAATAGTGAAAAAACCCTGCCTTTTGCTCATTCTCTCTCTATCTGTGTGCGTCTTTCTCTCTTTGAATGGGTAAAAAATTGTTTCTGGTTTCACAAACCAGAGATTCAAAGTTGAAGATGACCCGGGAACTAATTTGTCCCAAAAAAGATCAGGGACTGATTTGTCCCTTTTTTCAATTTTGTAACATCAGGGACCTATTTGACCCAAAATACCGACATGACAACGTGGCACTTAACGTGCCACGTAGGAGGCATTAACTGTGCTGGCAACAGTTAAATGGACGGAGGGACTAACGTGTCTCGTTTTGGAATTGTGAGGGACTAATGTGTCCAGAAAAAATTGTCAATGACCAATTTGTGCTGCGAAGAAATTGGCAGGGACCAATTTGGGCCTTTACTCAAGATTTTAAGTAAGCATAAACATTTTTTGGGTTAGAGGTCTTTGACTCTACTCCGGTGTCTAGGGGAAAGGGCCCTAAATAACCTAGGGTCCGCCCGGGAGGTAAGTAAAGTCTGGCTCCAATTTATTCCATCGCCAGGAATCGAAGTACGAGTATTAACTAAGTCTACCCCTTAAGATAGAGGGCATTAACCACTTGCACCCAAGCTTGAGTTTAAATAAGCGTAAACCTAATATCATTAATATTGGGCGTAATATCATTAATATTGTTCCACAAATTCGTATCCTCTTGGAAAAAACCCTGTGGCAATGTCGACGGCGACAACACCCCTCTCGGATGAGGAAGTCGATCTTGTTGATCGGAGTAAGAAGCGAGTCAAAGGTGGAGAGCAGTCCTTTTCAGGGAGGTCGTCTGGACCAGTTGTATACAATGACTTGGTGGATCCTGCAAGTGATCATGAAGCGATTTCGTAGGAACCATCCTACAAAGGCGTGGTCCTTGGTGAAAGTTCGTCTGAGGATGAGGAAAACTTTGATGATGCTAGTGATGGGGAGGGGGCAAACTCAATGCACGACGATGAATTTAGCGACGAGGAACCACATAACAAGGAGAAAAGGCGTCACTCCAAGCCTGCTGTTATTATTGTGGAAAAGAAGGTTGGAATCTATGATTGTCCCTAGTTTATGTTATCACCGGAGGAGGAGGAGGAGGAGGAGGAGGAGGAGGAGGAGGAGGAGGAGGAAAGGATAAATCGCCATTGGAAGTATGGAGTCATTGTGAGACTCCTTGGGAGGAAGATTGGCTACAAGGCTTTAGAAGCGAGACTACAACAACTCTGGATTCGGAAGGGGTTTTTGCACTTTATAGATATGGGCAACGAGTATTTTTAAGTAACATTCTCTAGCATGGATGATCACCGGAGAGCTCTCACGAAAGGTCCCTGGCTTATTTATGATCACTATCTCACAGTAAGGGAATGAACTCCAAACTTCCATCCTTTGTGAGAGGCGATTCTGATGGTGGTAGTTTGGGTTAAAGTTCCAAACCTACCCATTGAATATTATGATTCTAAGTTTTTGACATCCTTGGGTAATTGTATTGGGTGTACTGTTAAAGTTGATAAGAGTACGTTGCTAAAGGAACGAAGGAAATACGCGCGGTTCTGTGTGGAAGTTGATATCACTCAACCATTGTTAGTCATGTTTGAAGTCAAGGACTGCACTTATGAGATTGAATATGAAGGTTTGCACCTCATGTATCTCAAGCGCGGCCAATTCGGTCACTATGTTGAAGGTTGTCCTAAGAAAACGAAAGAGCCAAAATCCTCCGAGTCAAATGCGGGAGGATGGTTGAGGCGAATTGGTCATGGGTGGTGGTGCAAAAGACACGGCGGCCACGAAAAGCGCAACTAGGGTTTCCTAACTCGGTGGGTCCTCGCCGAGGGAGACTGGCATAGAATTTTGGAGGAAATTATGGAGGAACATATTGATGAGGGAGAAAATCAAGGAGATATGTAGGTGGGAATAATACAGAGGCACCAAATCAGGGGAATATGAAGAATTTAATGCCACAAAATGGAAGGGACAATAATAACATAATTAAAAGCAAAAAGAGAGAGAATCAGGTAAAATAATGGCAGGAATGCAACAGTTAATGACGGGATTGGGAAAGCTGCTACCGTTAGCAAATCACATGGGACCCAAGAGTCAAATGTGAATTCTTTATAAAGCAATAATCAAGTGCCTAAGAGTATCTCTCCTATGGTACACCACAAGGATGGGGGTCTACGGCGAGGCAATTAAAACCTCACATGAATTCTGAGTTGGTTCAAGTGACACAGTCTATTTCTTTTACCAGGCTGCTTACGTTGGATCAACTTGTGATTAGCGATGCTACTAAACACCCTCCGCGTCCACCTGATGGGGTATTGGTGCCAGGTAGTTCCGTCCATTCTTACCCTCTTGGTGAACCTGGTACCACTTATCTGGACAACTCTAGCAACGAGGACTCAGACTTTGTAATGGAGACAAATGTTGGTGATGATTCTCAGCATGAGGTGAATGAGGGGGTTTATATGAACCTTGACTAGTTTCTTAATGAATATTAATAACAATAATCTGTTCCTTTGGAACTGTAGAGGTGTTGGCAGTCCGGAGTTATATCGCTTCTGTAGACAATACATGGAGGGTAATAACCCAGATTTCTTTGTTGTTATGGAGTTGAGAGTAGATGTTGAAAGATTGAGAAAAATCTTTGGTTTGTTGGGTGTTGATAAGTTTCACTATTCAAACGGTTGGGATTTTTCTAGTGGGATTATTGTTGCTTGTTACTCATTTTAAATTTATTCACATGGCCGTTTCCTTTGTGGGTGGATCAGAATGGTTGTTCTCTGCAGTTTATGCAACACCTAATGATCAGTCTAAAAGAGAACTGTGGAATGAGCTTAGAAGTATTCCCAGACACAACTTTCATGTGTCCACCTCCAGAGAAGATCACCACAAAAAGAGCACCTAGAAAAGAAAAGAAAATGAAAGATGATTTTTTAACAAAGCGAGACAAGTCATATTGGAAGCATGTAGATGACAGATTTGACTTCAGATAACAGATGTTTTGCTCAGTCTGGTAAACAACCTACTCCCCTATATAGGAGTTCCACTCCTGCTCCACCATTGTCAAAGTGTCCAACACCTAATCCATCACTAAGTAAAAAGAGAACTCAAGATGACAATTGATCGTACCTTGACCAATGAAGTGTTGAAGTGTTGATTGATTCGTCTATGGGCCGGTCGTTGAAGGAGTGAAAGGACCGGTCCTGGCTTCACGCGTTGAGCACCTCGGGTGGTACCTGCAAAGACACTCCGACGATCTAGTGAGAGGTCGCTCGGGCAGATAGCACAAGGTTAGAGAACGTACCTGATGCCATATGCGAATGGCGTATATATACTGCGAGGTCCGACCGTTAGCGAGATTTTTGGTCGGCGAATTGCGCCCAAGCGGCGTGTTTGGGCCGATCGAGTCGGGCCGGGCCGCAGTCCAATTGTTGCTGGGCGCTCGTAATTGCCGATACACCCAGAACAGTTGCCCCCAAGCCTAGGTCGCTAAGAGCGGCCGAGGCTTGAATCGATACCCTGTGGGTGAAGTTATCTTGACGTAAACGAGCGCGCCGTTCGCTTTCATCGTAGGGCGGTGTCGACCGCTTGTCAACCATCGGCCCGTCTTTGTCGTGGACGGTTGGTTTTTACCGACATTTAAGACGTGACGTTTGGTGTTTCCGAGGCATGTTCGAGACAACCATTGGTGAGAAGACGAAGTGTTGTGACTCTTCGTATCCCGGCCCCGCGCGCGCAGAGATTTACACTATAAATAGCCCCCCGCGAATTCATTTCTCACGCTTCCAAGAATCGCTCGCCTAACGACCACTAAATGCTGCCGCCGACTGTATCCGGTCGTTTTACGCCTACTATCGACCGATCCACCACATCCGCTAAGGTATGAATCGATCTCTCCCTTTACCTTTTATGCTTGAGTTTTTTCTTGAAAGTACTTCGTGCTTTTCCACGCCTCGTGATAGGGGTGTCGTCGAGGATGGCGGCTCGCCCCTCTCATGAGTGCTTTGCTCGATCGACCGACTCGATCCCTTTATCACAGTGTTTGTGTATGCCACGCGGACGGTTAATCGCCGTATTCCCGGAAAACCGCCCCAGTCTTTTGCCACATACATGTCGAGGCCGGGTGAAACCAAGTCGTCTTCGGGCGACAAAAGCTCTAGCTCTCCAAGTAGTTCCTCGAGCAGCACGGGCTCGAGTTCTCGTTCTTCTGGTCGGGGATCAACTAGCTCCAAGAGTGCTGGTTCCAGACCTTCCCATTCTGCCGAGCGGCCGAGCAGCTCTCCACCGCCAGAGGACGTTGCATCCCGAGTGGAGGGAGAAGAAGAAGACGCCGACGTGATTATCATTGATGATGACGAGGCGCAGAGTGCCGTCCCGGTCGTGGACGAGGAGATGGTGGAGGCCGAAGGCGGCCAGGCCGAAGAAGTCCAAGGAGAAGAGGTGGCTCAGCCCGAAGTCAATATTTCTGGTTTGGAAGCCAACATCGGAGGGTCGAACGAAGGGTCGGCCGAGGTTCAAGCTGAGGTCGAAGTCCAAGCTGACGTAGCTCGGGAGGTGTCTGACATGTCTTGGGTGTCGGAGACTCTTCGCTCTAACAGGAGCATTCTTACGGTCGGTCACGATGCTTTGCCCGATCTACGGAGCCGCCTTGAAGACTCACCGGGCTGGAGGATAAGAGGTATGAAGGAGGGCGAAGATATCGCGACTTACTCTTCCAACTTCAAGTTCACGATGTATCGGCTCGTGCTCGAGAAGATGAAGATTACCCCTCCTTTCACCGAATTCCAGCGCGACGTCTTGCGCCATATTGGGTCGCTTCTTCACAGAACTTCATCCAAACGCATGGGGCGTTTTTAAAGACCTTTGAGGTGTCACGACCAAAGGTGGGTCGGCCGGTATCGATGATGCTTTTCTTTGCTATCTTCGAGCTGAGCTGGCTCAGAGAGAAGGCCAACAAGGAGAAAAGGGAGCAAGTCTCCTTCAAGATGCAGAAGACCCATCACCGATTTTTCAAAGCGTTCCAGGAGTCGTTGGGAGCGGCCTGGAAAAGCCAAGATTTTTGGATCGCTCCAATCAAGAGAGCCGCAAGGCCGTTTGTGAGGTTCAGCCGGACGGGATGCTGGGTCCCCCTTACTTCCCTATTATGTGGAATGAGGCTCATTTCTGCAGGCGGCCGGGAGATTACATCTATACAGTGAAAGATCTGGGAGAGGCCGACCTGGAGACTTTGGAGATGATAAAGTCGCTGGCGGGCATGATGCGTCCAGATCCTAAGGGCGACATACCTTGCCGGCCCTTTGTCTTGTACGAAGGCTATGAACTGGAGGCCGAGATTGGTTCGCTTTTGAACTTTTTCGTCCTTATATTCTGTTGTTGACTTTCTCTTTTTTCTTCTAACTCATGACTCGTTATTTCGCAGAAAGGATGGCCGCAAAAGCCGGAACCGCCGCCAGCCCCGAAGCTGAAGGAGGGGCTAAGGGACCTGGCGCTTCTCGGTCGGGGGGTAATCCTGAACCTTCCTCCAAAGTCCCTCACACCCCTAAGAGCCAAGGGAAGAAGCGGCGGCAGCCTCGGTGCCGCCTCCTCCCGTCTGCCGATCGCTCACCCAAACGTACCAGAAAGCGTGATTGTCGGGTCCCGGCCCCTGCAACGGAGGAGGTTCCCATCATTCAGCTCGAAAGCTTGGGTGCGGCCGATCTGGAGCAGTACCGAAGGAAACCCATGGCGCTCTGCGCTTCACTCTGTATGGGGGTCGATAAAGTCATGGCCGAGCTGGTGGCCGAATCTGATGGTAATTTTATCTTCTTAGTCTTGTACTTTTCATTTACCTTTGTTCGAGCGACTAATAAATCCTTCGACTGAATTTTGCAGAAAGGACAAGGCTTTAGCTGAGGCGCAGCTAAAGTATGACAAGCTCCTCCAGTCGAAGAAGGAGGCCCTGAAACGGGGGGAGGAAGACCGGGCCAAGCTGGCAAAGAGGAACAAGGAGCTTGCTTCTCAGGTCGCTACTTTGAAGGCCGACCTTGATGCTACGGCCAAGAGAGAGGTTGCACGGGCGACCGATAGGCCGAGTGGAGGAACGATCCGAAAGGTGGCCCAGCCGGCCAGAGGCGGCAATTGAGCGATTTTACAATGCTCTCGGGCAGTCGCGTGGTATTGAATACGATCCGCAGTCAACTTTGATGACAAGATGATCAAGCCCACGACTATGTCGAAAATAATAAGATCATGTTGCTGCAGAATATGACGAAAGCGTGGCAACGTCATTCGCCCGCCACCATTCTCTTTTGAAGCCCGCTGCGCGGTGTAATTTTGTAATTTTAAATTGCCTTGGCCCGACAATTTTTACGCCTCGTGCGCTTCTTTCATTCGTGGCGCTCGGCCGGCAAGCGCCCCATATTTGTAATGACAATCTTTACTTGCTTACAATTATGCCCGTTCGAATTTATATTGCTATGTCTCTGCGCACTTCTTGCATTTATTCGCCTTATTCGTTTTGAACTTGTGGCCGCGCTCGGTGGCGCTTTTTCGCACTACTTCAATAGCGCTCGTTTTGGTCGCTTTCTTTGCGCGCCTTGTATGTTTATTTTTCTCTAAATCTTTGAGCTTTAAGGCCGTTCGGTGCGTCATTCGTGCTTATTTCGAAAGCATCCATTCTTTGATAAGTTAATGTCCCAACGGCCTTGGATCGCTTCGGCGACCTTCAATCGAGCCCTTTCGATGGCATTTAAGGTAGATCGTTTCGACGCCCACCGCGATGGGTTATTACTTAACCTTTGGGCCATTTTCGACGGCGCTCGATGTAGATCGTTTCGACGACCTAGCGTTGTTGGGCCATTTTCGATGGCGCTCGGTTGGGACCGTTCGACGGTCTTTCGATTCGCATCGCTTCGACGATCTAAGGTTTGCGGGTTTTAACCCGGGCCATTTCGATGGCACTCGGTTGGGACCGTTTCGACGGTCGCTTCGATTTAGATCGCTTCGACGATCTCAAAGAACTTTGATAAGTCTTCGATCGCTCCTTTGCCACGGGCAATCTTGAGCGACCGGTCATACATTCTTGCGAGAAAGTAAAGAACACATCATGTTTTTAAAGGTCGCCTCGTAAAAAACCCAGTGGGAAAAAGAGCGCCTGCCTGCTTTTCATTAATAGGTCGGTCGACATTACATTCAAATCTTTGTTACATTCAAACGTAATATTTCCTGAGTTTTTCTGCATTCCATGTTCTGGGGATAGTCGCCCCGTTCATGGTTTGCACTCAGATGCCCTGCCGGTCTTCGTGATGACTCGTCACGGACCTTCCCAATTTGGCGCCGAACTTCCCTTGGCGTGCATTCTTGTTTCCCACGTCGGCCCGTCTTAGAACGAGCTGGCCGACCGAGAATTCCCTCTTTTGAACTCGAGCGTTGTACCTGGCTGCGACCTTCTGTTTGATCAATTGCTCTCTTAGCGAAGCTTGGGTGCGCAGTTCTTCAATTAAGTCCAGTTCTTCTCGGATAGCCCTGGCCGTTGTCAACCACCGTAGGGGTTCAAGTCCTCCAATTCGGCTCGCCCATTTCTATGGGTATCACAAAGATCGATTCCGCACACCAACCGGGCGGCGACTCCGGCCGATGAATGAGGGGTAAATCAGGCCCACCTAAGCGGATCGCAGCTCTTCGACCCGATTCCGCCTTTTCGCTTCATCCGGTCCGCTTTAAACCACGTAAGATAACTCTGTTGGCCGCTTCAGCTTGGCCGTTAGTCTGAGGGTGCTCGACCGAGGTGAAACGCTGTTTGACCCCTAAGTCGGCCAACATCTCTCTGAATCTCTTGTCCGTGAACTGGTGCCGTTATTCGTTATCAATTCTTTGGGAATCCAAAAGCGGGCTAGCACACACCGTCCAAGAACTTTGCGACTTTGGCCGATGTGTGATTGTTGCGGCTGGCTCGGCCTCGATCCACTTAGTAAAGTAATCTACTGCCACGATCAAGAACTTGAACTGGCCTGGAGCAGGTGGAAACGGGCCTAGAAGATCCATGCCCCACCAGGCGAACGGCCAAGGTGAGACAAGACTTTGTAATTCTGAGGAAGGTGCGATGTGGACATCAGCATGTACCTGGCATTTCTTGCACTTCTGAACGAGCTTCTTGGCATCCTCGTCCATGGTCGGCCAATAGAAGCCGGCCCTGAGAGCCTTCTTAGCTATGGAGCGAGCGCCCTGGTGACTCCCACAAACACCTTCATGTATGTCCCTCAACACATGGTCGGCTTCGACCGACGTAAGACATCTTAACAATGGAGAGGAGAATCCTCTTCTGTACAACTTTCCTTCAATAACCGAGTATTTGGTCGCTCTGAGTCTGACCAACTTAGCTTGCTTTGGATCGTTCGGCTCCTCTCCTTCAACAATGTACCTTAGGATAGGGGCGATCCAATCCGAATGCGTCGACATTACGTAACGCCAACGATCGACTTGGCTTGGTTGAAACGCTCTACGATTTAATGTTTCTTGGATCACACTTCTATGATTTCCCGGAGTTTTGGTACTTGCCAGCTTCGATAGAATATCTGCTCGAACATTTTCGGTTCGAGGCACATGTACCACTTCAGCTCGGTCGAACTGTTTGAGCAATTCTCTCACTCTTGCTAGATAGCTTTTCAGCACGTCGTCTTTAGCATCATATAATTCTTTGATCTGCGAGACTACGAGTAGGGAATCTGATCTGAGCTCAACTCGGTCAACATTGAAGTCTCTGGCGAGCCGCAGTCGCTACACACGCCTCATATTCGGCCTGGTTGTTTGAAGTGTGGAACGCAAAGGTTAAAGAGACTTCCACAGCAAGGCCTTCTGAATTCTCTAGTATTAGGCCGGCCCCACTCCCCTTGCTATTAGACGACCCATCTACGTGCAAGATCCAGGTCGTTCCAGCTTGATCTTCTGGAGTAGGAGTCATTTCTGCTATAAAGTCGGCCAACACCTGCGCTTTTGCGGCCGATCTAGATTCAAATTTGATGCCAAACTCACTGAGTTCTACCGCCCACTTTATCATTCGTCCCCGCCGTGTCCGCCGATGAAGGACTTGCCTGATAGGCTGGTCGGTCCTTACCACGACCTGGTGGGCCACAAAGTAGGGTCTCAACCTTCTAGCAGCTATTAGGAGTGCAAGGGCAAACTTCTCTATCTTCTGGTATCTCAGCTCGGGCCCTTGGAGTACTTTGCTTATGAAATAGACTGGATTCTGCTTTAGTTCGTTCTCTCTAACTAGTACAGCACTGAGAACTTCTTCTGTTATGGCCAAGTACAGATATAACGTTTCGCCCGGTAACGGCTTGGTCATGATTGGCGGGCTAACCAAAGCTTGCTTTAATTCATCCAATGCTCGCTGGCATTGCTCGGTCCACTCAAAATCCACTTCTTTCTTCAGCAGTCTAAACAGTGGAAGCGACTTACAGGCCGCTTTGGGGATGAACCTGGATAGAGCGGCCACCATGCCATTGAGCTGTTGTATTTCTTTTTTCGATGTGGGCGGCCTCATATCGGCGACCGCCCTACACTTTTCAGGGTTTGCTTCTATCCCTCTTTCAGTCAGGTGAAAACCCAAGAACCTGCCGGCCCTCACCCCAAAGGTACACTTTTCAGGATTCAGTCTAAGCGAGTTCCTCCTAGCTTCTTCAAATATTTCCCTGAGGTCGTTCACATGATCCGGTCGGTTACGCTTTTAATGATCATGTATCGCCCGGATACACCTCTCGAGATGCGACCGATCCGTCTTTTAAAGATCTTGTTCATCATCCATTGGTAGGTCGCTCCAAAGATTCTTGAGGCCGAAAGGCATCACCTTGTCTTGAAAATTTCCCGATCGGTCATGAAGGTGCGTCTTGTGCCGATCGGGCGGATACATCGTGATCTCGATTGTATCGCAGTAAGCGCCCGTAAAAGACGAGAGTTTGCGAGCCCGAGGCCCCATCGACCACCTTGTCGATGTTGGAGTACGGGAAGGCATCCTTCGGGCATGCCTTATTTAGATCAAGATAGTCCACACACATCCTCCATTTTCCATTCTTCTTCTTAACCAAAGACGACGTTGGGACGGCCGTGTCGTGTATTTGATCTCTTCTATAAAATTGGCCTTTATGAGGTCCTCAACGGCCTTTGCAGCGGCTTGAGATTTTTCCTCGCTCGAGCACGCTTCTTTGAGCTACGGCCGATTTCTTCATCGATCGACGGTTGATGGCAAAGCTACTTCAATAGGGATGCTGGGCATGTCTTATGCCCGCCATGCGAACAGTCAAGATAGTCTCTCAAGCATTGCACTAGGTCTTGCTTCACTTGCTCGTAGGTCGCTACCGAAGCTTCACCGCTTTGGATGGGTCGTCACCCAATTGAACATCTACCAACTCTCCATGAGGCTCTGGTCTTTTCGATCTGCTTTTTGACTCTCGAGCCAAATCATCATCGTTGTCCTCCGGGTCGTCCGGATCGTATCGAGCGTCCAAATCAGCTACATTGACTTGATGGCCTTCACTAGTGCTCAAGACGTTGGGGCCACGATCTACCTCGTCACATATTTCTTGGTATAGAGCGTGGCTTCTTCTTCACGATTCAAGGTCGGCCGCCGTGGTGACCACTTGGTCGTCTTTTGTTTGTAGAATTTCATTTTTAGATGCACCGTCGATGTAACGGCCTCCACTTTACCCAAAGTCGGCCTACCAATAATACATTGATAGCGAGGATTTGAGGGGAGTACAAGGAACGTCGTCCGACCGTCTGTGCATGCAGTACTATCCCCGGTGTCATCACCAAATGTGACCAAGGCTCGATCGTTCCCAACGGGTAGGTGGTCGCCCCATTGAAACTCGTCGAGGGTAGGCTCGGCCCGGGAATTATCTCGCTCCGATCAACCTTGATTTTGTCGATCAAGTCTTCAAACATGATATCGGCCGAGCTACCTTGATCGACCAGAATTCTCTGCACCTCTGTGTTTGCCATGACAGCTCTGATCACCAATGGAACATAACTATTAGGTTTGCCGTCGTAAAGGTCGCTGTCACCGAACGAGATGGGGGTCCGCCGAGACCGTGGTGGTGGTGCCGAGGTGGAAGCGACCATTAACAACTCGCCCCACTTTCTCTTGGTGGCTTTGTTCGATTCCTCGCGATCCGTGGGGTTTCCACCATGAATAACCATCGCAACATTACGGCCTTTGGACTGCCGAGTGTCACGATCCTCAGATCGGTCCTTGTTTTGGGTATTCTCTATGGCCAGAGGCCCTTTCCCGCTCTCGGATCGGCCGCTCTCTTGGGGTCGGTCGCGCTTCTTCGACCTCACGCACTTTCCCAACTTGCCTTTCGGATAAGCTCTTCAATATCGTCTTTGAGGGCCATACGATCGTTGGTATCGTGCCCTTACTCTTGTGGTAACGGCGCAGATCTTTTGGTCGGCCGTGCCCTTCTTCTTGAGCACGAGTGGTTCGGCCGCTTAACTCCCACAAACTCATTATTCGACACTCAGAGATCCGAGCAATGGAGGTGTTGAGTCGAGTGCGATGATCAAACTTTTTATCTCGAAAGTCGGGCCGATTATCGCGGCGACCTTCATGCCCTCTTTGGCCACGCCATCGTTTTTCTTCTTTAGGTCGTGCGCGGACGGCCTTTCTTGCTGCCAGAGTTTCTTCATACTGCATGTGGACGTTAGCCCTCGTGAGGAAATGGCTGAGATCCTGGTAATGATTCAAAGTAAATTCTTCGACGAACCGGTGGTCCGGTCGAATACCACGCTTCAGATATTTCAACTTGTCCTTGTCTGACAAGTCACGAACAGACTCAGCCTCAGTGTTAAACCGGTCGATATACTGTCTCAGCGTCTCATTATCTCCTTGAACAACAGAGTCCAAGTATTCTTCATACCGATATTGGCAGCGGTTTGCAGTGTAGTGAGACAGGAATATTCTGATCAGGTCGTCCCATGAGGAGATGGAATTGGGTCGCAGAGACTCCCACCATTCCAATGCTCGGCCGTCCAGAGACTGGGGAAAGAGCCTGCATTTCATGGTCGGTCCCAATTCCCTATAGCAGCAGTAATTATTGAAGTAACGGAGATGCTTGTCCGATCCCCTCGCCGTCAAACTTGTTGAGATTGGGCGGCTTGCGGAGGTCTCTCGGAATTTTGTAACGCCTGATCTCCCTAGAGAACGGGCCGTGCTCATTCTGAATGCCGTTCGACCCAAAGGGTTGCATTGCGAGGCACGCCTCGTTGCCCGGCATTCCATAGAATCCTCCGGACGGGCCAGTTGGTGGAAGTGGTGGAGGCCTTCTGGGTCGCTCGCTTTGGCCTCTCCTTGGCCGATGCGAAACGTCCCTAATTCTTCCATTTCTGTAATCTTCCAGCTCTTCACGAGAATCCCAGGATCTGCTTCTCGACCGACGTGACCCGGACGACTCATTGGAGGAGTACCTGGTAGGCGAGCGACCGTGTCAGGGCGGTAGCTAGAATCTTCATAGTCATAGGACATGGAACGGCGTCTACGCTGCTCCTACCGGGGCGATCTCTGTGTGCCCGCGCTTCTTTGCCGGGAGCGATGAGTAGTGTCTCTCGGCAGAAATGCTCCTTCGAGGGGGAGCGGTGTCTTCGCACGGCCGGGGCGAGCGTATGTTCTCCGTCTTCGCCCGTGGGCGCCCGAATCGAACCTCTCTCTCGAGAGATGAGCGCTCTCGTCTGCGATCACTTGATTTTTGTTTTGCGGGAGCCGCAAAACGGCTTGAGTGACATGATCCGGTAGAGGTTCTCGAATGCCCGCTTCAACCCGGCTCGCGCGGTAGGTCTCCGTGAACGGCCGGATGGATCTGGCTGGAGGACCGGCCCACGACCGCTGTGTACCGAAGGTTCTCGCCGTGGAAGGCCTTGAGATTCGTGGGTGATGGACGCCACGCCCCCGGGTCTGCATTCGATTTCGCCGGAGGATTGAGTCGAGAAGCGGCCGCGCTCGGGGCGGCCGCGTGGAGCCATGAAAGAGGTAGGATAGCGCACGGGCTCCCACCGTGGTCGCCAATTGATCGTACCTTGACCAATGAAGTGTTGAAGTGTTGATTGATTCGCCTATGGGCCGGTCGTTGAAGGAGTGAAAGGACCGGGTCCCGCTTCACGCGCGTTGAGCACCTCGGGTGGTACCGCAAAGACACTCCGACGATCTAGTGAGAGGTCGCCGAGGCGAGATAGCACAAGGTTAGAGAGAACGCACGATGCCATATGCGAATGGCGATATATCCGCGAGGTCCGACCGTTAGCGAGATTTTCTGGTCGGCGAGAATTGCGCTCCAAGCGGCGTGTTGGGGCCGTCGAGTTGGCCGGGCCGCAGTCCAATTGTTGCTGGCGATTCTCGAATTGCTGATACACCCAGGAACAACAATGCTACTACAATCGCTACTCCTCCCCTACCTAAGAAGCCAACACCCACACCGACTCTTACAGCAGATCCTAGTCTTACACCAGCTCTTACTCTTACACGGCTACTACTACTCTTACACCAGCTCCTACTTCAAATTTGACTCTTACACCGAATCCTATTGCTACACACAGATGATTAATATAAATATATAATAGGCTTGCCAGAGAACATTCATCCTTATGTTGAAAATATTGTTAATGTGCACGGTGATGGAAACTGTGGATTCCAATGTATTGCTGCATTACTTGGAAGGGGTCAGGATGCTTCGCAGACTGTGAGAAATGATTTGATGGACGAGCTTAAGCAATACAATGACTTCTACACTAAACAATGTGGGGTAATGGAAAACTCGCATTTTTGATGAAGTTGCTGTTGCAGTTGTTATACCCCAATTTTGTCCGAGTTCTTGTTAATAATATTTTAATTTACTAGATTGCATTTTTACGAGTCCAAGTCCTATTAGCACGTGTCGATTGTCATACGAGTGTCGTTTAGATACCATTTGTTTAATTAGCCTAACAAGTCAGTGAGCCTGTATCTTCTATTTTGGTCTCATTCTAGCGCGTTGCCTAGTTGGGTCTGATTTCACTTTTGTATTTGGCCCAACTTCCTTTATTTATTATTATTTTTATTTTGTCCATTTAATTTATTTTGAGCAATATATATATAGTCCAAAAATGTCAAAAAAATCTATTTAATTTTATTTACAATATAGAAGTGTCCAAATGTCCAAAATGTACCAAAATACAAAAAAATAATAATACTAAAAATACAAAAATATAGAGTCCGAAAATACACAAAAAAATAGCAAAATATAGCAGCAAGTTAGGGTTTCCAGCTCTCCAAAGCTGCTCTCCAAGGCTGCTTCTAGGCTTGTATCCAGATCTGAAATAGGGTCAAAGCCCGTTCAAACACAATTATTGTCTTAACCTAATTTTCTACTATAAATAAACAGTCAAATACAATCAAAAACACACAGAATCGAGGCGAACTGCGAAAATCACTAAAAAAAAAGATTAGAGTTTCACATTGAAACCCTAATCCACTGAGACAAGAAAATCTGAGTTTCTGGGTAAAAAAAAGTGAACAGTAGCAGTCGAGAGAAACAACAGTAGCAACAGCAGAGCCACAACAACAACATCAGTCACTCAAGCAAGCAACAATGTAGATCTTGTTTTTCCTTCTTTTTTAGAACAAATCGAAAGTTAGGTTGGTTCTTAACTGACAGTTTAGATCCGAAAAATGTAAAATACATTGTTTAGCGTTTTTTTAGATCTGTTTGACTACACTGTATTTCTTTTTTATGTTCTTTTATGTATATGAATTAAATGTGATGTATGAACATGTAAACCAAAAAATAGAACTCAAACAAATGGTAGAAGATCAAATAAGAGAGGAGAGTAAGGACATTCATAACTTTGTCTTATTGTTAGATAAAAAAAAATAGAACCAGTAAATAAAAAAAACGCGGAACCTGTAGGTGTGTGTATCATCGCCGACGAAATCTCAGTCGTGAACTTCATCTTCTCGGATAGCCTCCGGTGAACCTCCGGCCGAACCACCCACCATTCGCGGTTACCCTTCTCTTTCATTTTTCTTCCCCTTTTCCTCTCTCTCAGACCCGATTCCCGCTCTCTCATTTCTTCCTTTCTCTTTTCTCTCTCTCCTTTCCATTTTCACAATGTGAGTTTCTCTCTCTCAGGAAACGAAGGGGAGAGTGAATGATAATTATTATAACCCTAAGGAATCGTTTTATACCCCCTGCATCTGATTGTTTTTTTTTGACAAAGGAAACATCATACTTCATTCATAATCAAAGAAAGGATAAAAGTCGGACTACAATCAAAGTTTTGGACGCTACAAAAATCCCTTGATGCCCGAGCTAAGGAATGGGAAACAAAGTTGGCTTGCCTCCTAATAAAACTAACCGTATAGTTTTGTGTAATATTTAAAAGGTTTCGACATAAGCTTAAAATCGAGCCAAATTCGGTTACAGAACGACACACTCCTCGGATACCATCGACCACTGTCTTGCAATCCAGCTCAATGGTGACTCTCTGAATATGTAATTCCTGAAGCCATTTGACTGCAGCTAATGAACCCAAAGCTTCGCCCTCGTGGGAGTGGGGAGCCATAATGCCATTCCGTCTTTCGCCTTAACGAATCGACCACCGCCCCCGAATGCACAAACCAATGCCAAACCTATTGTCATCGAACGAGCCGCATCCACATTACATTTAACACTCATCGCCTCGGGCGAACCCACTAGTCGGCAGCGGAACCGAACACCGCATCTAGTGAAGTTGCGATTGTTGTTCTGAATAATCGTATCGCCGATACGCTACTGGCCGTTGCTTTGCTTTCGCCAGAACCGGCATTGTTGTCAGGCTTGTTCGCCGGCCGTTATGTGCGATCTTTATTCTTGTGTCTGCTTCTTTCTTTGTTGTTGCCGCGAACTACTTTATTCCGTTGTTGCTATTGTGCCGCCGCCGCTGCCGCGAATCGCTTTATTGCATTTCATTCTCGTGATATACGCCGCCTTCTCGCGTCTGCCGCCACCGTAAAGAAAATCAAAACATTCCCAACGGATAACCTCACCGCCGCACAATATTTTCCTGCATTTTCTCATTCCTACGCTTCCATAAAGACCACAACAACATAGCCACGCTGGTTCGCGGACTCAGTAGATGAAGTTTCCATAATACGAAAAAGACATCCCGCATTGGTGAACCGTCAGATCATACCCCACAACCCAAACTTGTCTCCACACCTCTTCACTTGAGGACATCCAAAAATATATGCCAATCGCTTTCCTCGTCATGCTCACACCATGGACATTCTAGGACATTCAACATGGCGCCGACGTAAGATTGAAGCGACTAGGAAGGAAACCTCTAGCACACCTCCACAAGTGAATATTAACTTTTGTGGGATCTTTCACCGCCAAAGCGGTGCAATCACCAAAGAATGCGCAACTCAAGTATCAATCCACTCATTCATACATGTATAGTAAGCGGATTTTTACCGAGTAGCAACCGTCCCTACTTTTGTTCCAAATTAGCCTATCCTCATTATAGCGACCAGAAAAATCCAGAAAGGATTCTTCAAAGTTCGAAAGATGAAGCCGCCACCAAATTTTAGTTTAATGGCAAATTTGGAAAATCCTTTGGGTTCTGGATAAAGGCTAGGTTTAGGTTCGGGAGTCGTTTATAAAGTGGGAAGGTATTAGCACCTCGTAACGCCCAAAAATGATTAAATAAATAATTAGATAATTTAATTAAGTGATAATTTAGTTGGCATTATTTAAAATAAATATAAGGAAATTAATTCAATTAAGGAGTGGGGTGTAGTAAATAAATAGAGAGTATTTAATTAAAATAGGGAGGATGTGAGGAAGTAATTAGGAGGTGCAATTAGGGCCCATTGGAGTTAAGTGTCCCAAACCCAATTAATAAAAACTTTAGGGTCTTAGGAGAAACCCTCATTAGAACCAAATTGCAAAAATTAGAAAGGAGAGAAGAGTGAGAGAGGAGAGGCGCGCGGCTAGGGCTTGAGAGAGTGGGATTTTGCGTGAAGAGCAAGGAGGAAGAAGAAGGCGTGGAGTGTTGGGGTTTTTGGAGAGGTCTTCTTAATCTTTGGTGCTATCTTCTTCAAGTTTTAACAAGGTATGGGGGCTCTCTAGCATATTTAATAATTTATAAATCTTGAAACATAGGGATTAAGGATTAGGAGTAATTTAGGTGGATAATTTGTAATGTATATACGTGATTCGTGATTATGTCTTTGGATTTTCATTAGTAAGGGTGGGTTTTAACATTTATAATGGGTTGCGATGGTGGTATGTGGGTAGTTAGCATTTGGGTGATTTTCGTATGATGTTGTGGTTTCGTTATTGTTGTTATTTGCGTGATGATGTTGATTTCGTGATTGAGCCATGATTTTGTTAAATTGATGTGTTAAATTGATGTGTTTGCGTTGAGGCGTGGGAGAGTGGCACGGGCTGGGCGCAAGGCGCCTGTGCCCTGTGTGAGTGAGGTGCCGAGGTGAGTGTATGTGTTGGCGTTGCCGTTGTGGCGCGCCTTGTGCGTGTGTTCGGTGTGTGAGTGGCACACCTCTTGGCGCGCCGGTGAGGATGGGCGCCGTCGCGTACGCCCAAGGCCGAGGTGAATGAGGTGAGGTGACCTAGGTGAGGTGAGGTGCCGAGGTGAATGGGGTGATATGCCGAGGTGAAGGAGGTCGGCGACCTAGGTGAGTGAGGTGAGGTGAGGTGCCGAGGTGAATGGGGTGATATGCCGCGGTGAAGGAGGTCGGTGACCGAGGTGAGTGAGGCGAGGTGAGGTGCTGAGGTGAATGGGGCGAGGTGCCGAGGTGTGTGAGAGTGTACCGAGGTGTATTTTATGTGTGCGGAGGTGAAGTGAGTGTGTGACGATGTGAAGTGGGTGTGTGCCGAGGTGAAGTGAGTGTGTGCCGAGGTGAATTGAGTGTGTGCCGAGGTGAAACGAGTGCGTGTCGAAGTGCAGGTGTGTGTGTTGCGCTGGGGGGCGCCATTTGGCTGCCCAAGTGCGCCTGGTGTTGCTAGTGTGCGTGTGTCTACGGGATGGGCGCCAATCTTGGCAACCCAAGGCGCAACTTGGCGCCATGTCTAGGTGTGGGTTCAAAATAGCCCTTAGGTGTTAAAATGGTTCTTTTGGTGTCAAACTAGTCCCTAGGTGTGGGTTTAGTCCCGGGTGTTGACTTTAGTCCTTTGGCGTGAAAATAATTATTGGTGTTCTTTTAGTCCCCGTAGGAGTATTAATTATGGTGTCGTAGAATAAATGGTGAATATATTGGTGATGAGGGGTCTATGCCTCTCCTTGGTGATTTGGTGAATATACATATAATTGTGGTGAGCATGTTATTGCTTTATTTTGGTGTTTTGGTGTTTTTGGTGCATAGTCATGGCGTCGCATAAATCATATGCATTTTGGTGAATAGGCTTCGGCCTCTAAATTATTTTGGTTTTTGGTGAATGCCCACAAGGCAATTTTTGGTGATGGATCCACATGCATATGCCCAGTGGAGTTTTGGGTTGCATTGCATACATTGCATACATGTTCTGGTGTAACTGTTTCTGGTGTGATAGCAAATGGTGTAACTGTTTTCTGGTGTGATTGTAGTTAGTGTAACTGCCTTTGGTGTGACTACCTTAATAATATATGTAGTAATCATTGTCCTCTGGTGTGCCTGTTTTTCTGTGTTTCTCGCTTTATTTATTATTATCTATGCATTGAGACTCACCTTATTGCGTCGTGTTGCCCGTAAGTCGGGAACCTGGAAGGTGATGGTGAATGAAGGTGACTAGAGATCCTTCTTTGAGTATGGTCGAGTCGCTCTGATACGTAGCACCGGGGGGAATGTTTATTTCTTATGTCTTTTACTTTGAACTATTATTCAAGTTGTTATTTTTCCACGGCTGTAATGTTTATTCCCGACTATTACTTTGGTGCTATGCATCCTCTAAACTGGAGTTTATTTTTAAGTAATTGTTTTGAAGTATGTTAAGGTGTTTGGTTTTAAATGTGACACCCTCGAGTGGTCGCACCGAAAAGTTTTTCAACTACTCTGATTTTCCAAATTATTTAAATAGTAGTTTATGTAGAAGGGGGGTGTTACACACCCCGCAACATCCTTCAAAGAAGGCTACCTATTAATTAGTTGTGTAAGAATGTTAATTTAAAATAAAGTTTTACCCTTTTGAAAATTAAAATTGAATAAATGGTTTGATAAATAGTTAGTTGTTTGTGTTCTATTTTTTGAGAAGAATAAGAAAGAAATAATTAAAGAGACTAAAAAAAGGGTTTTATTAGCGCAATTGTCAGAGGTCGGCCGCCCTCTGCTCCTACATACCCCTTGGTGGGGGATCAAATAACATGTAGTTCTTGATATAAACTATTTGTGTGTTGGGTATTTTTTATTAATGAGAAAACAGTTTTTGATTGAATAAAATAGGAAAAACATAGTAAGTTGTAAAAACAGAAATGAGGGAGGGGTAATTAGCTTCGGGGTGTAATATTATTAACAACATGGTGTAATATTATTAACAGCAGTATTTTGGGTTGCTGGACTAATGCTAGTGAGTTAAGGGCCCATATGGAAAGGGGGTGTAGTAAAAATAAGGAGTGCACTAATAGTAATCTGAATAAACTTAACATTAAAATAAAGTAATTAATAAAACAAAACTAATAGTAATCTGGATAAATTCATTCACACATTTTATGCCGCACCATTTTGGAGAGAAAGGGAGCTTTAGCCCATTTCGGAGTGGCTCGCCGGAGGGAGACGAACGTGGAGGGTACCAAGGTGTCGCCGGCGATTGACACTGTAGCGATCAGTATCCGGGTATTCTCCTTTTTTAACACTTATTCTCTATTTTTTACAACTAACTTCTTTGACCATATTTTCTTTCTTCTACTCTCACCTCCTAATCTAACCTTCTAATCTATGATTCATTGTTTACAATTTTCTTTAGAAGAAACACAACTTATTTACTGTCCCAAATTAAACCAATTTTTGTTTTTTTTGTTTTTCTTCTCTTACTCCATTTTAGCTTGGCTTTACTTTATGATGTATCATATTCTGATTTCAAGAACACTAAAAGGTTACTTGTTCATCACATTTTACAAATACAGGAGATAATAAAGCCTTGTTTAACTGATTGCATAGATATCTAAAAAGTAGGATTTTTGATTTAATTGATTATGATTCAAACAACCTGATTACGATTCAAATAGGATTTTATACTGATTACCATTCAAACAGATCTTGATTTACTGATTACGTAAACATCTAAAGCAAAATAGGATTTTCGGATACCAACCTACATCTCCAGCTTCTGTTTGTGACTCCTGTTGTATGTTCTGTGACTGTCTGTTATTACTACTGTGTCTGCTACCTTTGAACCTCTACTGTTGCTTCTTTGCTCTCAAACCAGAAATTCGAAAGTGTGTGTTTAGTGGATTAGTATTCTGACTTTGAACCCTAATCTTTGTTTAGGTGATTCTTGCAGCGTTGTTGTCTCCTCTTTTGACTGAGAGTTGATCACATATTTATACCAGAAAATTAGGTCTTGACCATTAATGGATTGATTTACCCTGATTTGATTTGTTTTCAGATACTTGGAGAGGAAGATTAGGGTTTTGGACTAAATATTGTTTAAATAAATTAAATAAACAAATTAATTAAAAAAAGGTGTCGGGTCAAATAAAAAAGCGAAATCGGGCCCGACTAAACAAACGCGCTAGAACGAGGCTCAAATGGAAGAAATAGGTCAGTTTAAGCAATAGATACTAAAAATTAAATTGGAACCACGTTCGAAGGCCCAAACCATAATGAGAAGCCCAATTGCGAGACAAACGACTCATGAAAGCCCAATTAGATTCAATTAAGCCCAAATACCACAATCAAACTGAAGAATGCACGAAAAGATCGATCATTTGCGTGCATGCCTAGTTTAAACTACGGTATTTCAGTTTAATTGAACAAAATAATTGAAGTTGGCTTAAGCTAGAAAAACGAGACGTCGTTCTCAAAATTCTTGTAATTGTGTGACCTCGAAACGCGAATTAAACTATTAAAACAAGAGGAAAAAAGAGAAAGGACAAAATTGGGGTATAACAGCTGCCCCTCTTTATTAATATTTCACTAGAAAGTGAGGAGTTCTCGAACTTTCGTAGTAGAAATAGGAATAAAGATAAGTTAGACGCCAATTTTGTCTGTTTGAGGGTGAGTAGAAAGTTTGAGGATTAACAGGGAACAGTTAACACTTGGTGCGTTAACGAGAAAAGAAATAAGAAGGAGCACTGAGGCTCTGAAGGACCACTGGGGTCTAAAGGAGAACTGGGGCTCTGAAGGTCTAATCTGTAGTCGATGCTTGGTGCATTGAATCGAATTAAACTGAAGGACTGATAGGTCTGAATGTAACACCCCAAATTAATTCAATTAATTGACTTAGTTGAGTTATTAAGGGTTTGCAACATTTTACTTTTAAGTCAAATAATTCATTAAGTGAAGGTTAAGCATGTGTTGCATTTTAGGAAAATGTCTAAGTTAGGAAAGGGTGTGGGTAGAAGAAGCCCACGGCCTAATAAGGCCAAGGCCTCATTTAAGTCCCTTAGGACATGTTAAATGGTGCCTTCGTAGGAGACCATTTACATTGTTCCAAAAATAGTCGAAGTTACCAAATTAAGAAAGTAGAGAGAAGTGAGACTTAGAGAGAAGGAAGAGAACCGTAGGGAGAACCAAGAGAAAAAGGGAAGAGTGAGCTGAATCTTGAAGGATTCCTAGAAGTGCTAGTGAAGAGGGTGTGTCTACGGTTATAATCAGGTTAGGGGGCTCTTTTAATCTTTGTAATGTTTTGTGTTTGGTAGTATTTTGGTGTGAGTGGTTCTGATCACCTTGCATGTGTGTTTTATGTGTTGTTCATAACGTGTTTCTTTGTGTTTTGCTCTTTCTTTGTGATTTGTGGTGAAGTACGATGGTGGATCGGTTGGGAAAGAGAGAGGAGTGTAACACTCTCTGCCTTGCAGGTGGTACGAAGGAGCATTGCATGGTGAGGCATCAGAGGGTGAATCAGCGTAGTGTGAAGAAAATGAGTTTGCATGTAGAGTTAGGGAGAGGATCGGAGACGATGGAGTGAGTATCCGAGTGTGCATGAGTGTGGTATGCTGGAAATAGGTTGCATGTTGGGTTTAAGTAAAGAAACAGAGTAAAAGAAGTAAAATGGGAGTTAAGCGCCTTTATTACGGGCGTAAACCGAAGTACCCTTCAGCTTAGAGTGAGAGAAAACGAGTTGAGGGAAGTCAACGCCTAGGGTGTCTTGGTGTTGAGAGTCTGTTGGTGAGTTTGAGGGAGAGGATGTGTCCAAATACCATTAGCGAGGGGTATGGGCGCATAAACTGAAGTGTAGGTGTTTCGCCTTAAGGTTACCGAGGTGTAGAGGTAGTGAACCGAAGTCATCAAGCCGAGGTAGCGTCACCGAGGTGAAACGCCAAAATGCCTAAGTGGAAGTGACTAGACGAGATTGTACGAGGAGTGAATCCACACGAGTGAGAGGTTCTAGCCTAAGGGAGTGCGTAACTGTGAGCCTACCGAATTGAGGGTTTGCGTGTAATATGCCGAGGTGCCGAGGTGATGTAGAATACCGAGTTGGAGTAGTTAGCCGAGGTACACACATAGTGTGCCGAAGTGATGTTAGGCGCCAATGTTGCCTAGCACATTGTGGGGACGCCATCGTGAGTGCTATTTTAGCACCAAGTGTGCCAAGCACGGAGCGATTAAGTCCATTTTGGTCCTTAGGTGACACTTTGGTCCCTAAAGTGTCGCGTGCGGTCCCGGTGTGACAATTAGTCCACCATGGAGTGCCGAGGTGATTGAGAGAGGTCGGTTGTAGGTCCTAGGGTGATTCTACAGGTGTAGTAGGGTCGACCTTAGCACCGTGATGATGTCTAGATGGTGTGGACGTCGGTGTGAGCGCATTTGAGTAGAACGACGGAGTAGAACGACGAGTAACGACGGTGAGCGGCGGTGTAAGCATTCACATGCGTTATGATTGATTGGTGTGTGATTGCATTTGTCATGAAGTCACATGTTCATGTGCATATTACGACGGAGGAGGTTTCGGCCTCGATGTGGTAGGACTTCGGTCTCCATATCAAATAACGACGGAGTAAATAACGACGGAGAGCCGATAGGCTAAATAACGACGGTGGAGGTACCTCATTGCATAATGCCCTCTGGTTGGGTTGCATACATGCATACATTTCATAATTTAATGTGTTTTTGAGCTGATTGATAATTGCTGTTGTTATTTGAACTATCGGTGAGTGGCTGTATTAGCTGAATCGAGGTGCTTTAGTGCTATCTCTAACCTTAAGCTTCTTCACATTATATTACTTGTGTTAAGAGACTCACCCTAGCTGCTTTTATGTTGCTTCTCATGTCGGCAACTTGCGGTACACATGAGTGATAGTTGTGCCTAGCTCAAGTCGGTTGTGTTCGCTCTTGGTCGTGTAACACTGGGATGGGGCCGAGTAGATTTTAGTGCTTCTTATGCCGATCTTGTGTACTTTCTGCTAGATAGTCTTTTGAACTAAACTATCACATTTTGTTGTAACTTTTTACTATGTATTATGACTTGATGTCTTCTTGGCAGAGGTGCCTTATGTTATGGGCTTAGACCACTTTTGCCGATGTGATGCGCATGATTACATGTTTAGTATAATCTTTGTGGCAATTGTTTGAACTTAATTGAATTTCTGTTTTTCCTTTTAAATCATCAAATGTAGCCCTCCTTTGAGTGGAATTTTGAAACTCGATTTTAATTTAGTAGATCCAATTGATTAGATAAGGGGTGTTACCTTTGAAGAAGGTCGTCGGGCTCGATGGACCAAAAAATGGTCAAATGGATCGCAACTAGCTATGGTACTAGTAAAAAAGCGATCGAGGGTGACCTACGCCGTGGCGGTCGTGAGGTGAAGATCAGATCTAGAACTAATATGTTGACCACGAAGGATTTACACTATGTCTTAGGCAGACACAGCTAATCTGAAGGACCACTGGGGGTCTGAAGGATCCGTCGTGCTCAGTGACGACGTTATGATCTGAAGGTGTAGCTCGGAGTCGCGTTTGACGCGTTGACTCGAACTGAACTGAAGGACCGATATGGTCTGAAGGAGTGTTGGGGCTCTGAAGGATCGATGCTAGACTTAGTGCTAACATTGAGATCTGTTGTGCTATAGGATCCAACACTTGTCGTGTTGGCTTAAGGGATGGAAGTAAGTAGGGATCGACATTTGAAGTCGAATGGAGAATGACAGATGTTATGTACATGCATGTAATGTATGCACACACAATGATTTTTTTTTGAGTGGAATGATGAATGAAATGTATGAATGACTTTCTCTCTTTTGCTTCTTCTTTTTGGTATATGTTGAATGCATAAAATGCAAATGTGAAATGATGCAACTATAATGCTCTTTTTGCTTTTTGTGTTTGCTTATTTTCTTGGTATATGATGAATGCATGAAATGCGAATGCAAATACGGTGCAAATGTAATGTTTTAATGCAAATGTCACTATAAAAAAAGTGCATATATGCATGATGCGATGATATGATATGATTGATTGGGATGTAGAAACATTTTTGGTACTAATGAGAAACGAGACTTTCGATGCTAGAAAAAAAGGAAAGATGAATACTTTGAATTGATCACTCTTTGGAGGAAATTTTGATGTCTCGAACCCGAACTCTGGTAAGCTCAAGGTTGTCATGTTTCGAGACTATGATTTGTAACTACGTATTTGTGATGTGCATTTGTAGATTTGATCATATGGGTTTTCATTTGGCTGTGATGACCCATGATGGTTAAGCTTTCAAGTCTAAAGTGTTAACTTGGAGGAATCATTAACGCGAGTTCTCTTTCTCAAAAGCATTGTTTAATAAACATGAATAACAGTGCGAATACAAATGAATGTGTCAGTTGGCTCAGGGTTCAAGAAATGCAGGGTATTGACAAATGTGGCACTTGAGAGTGTGAAAGACGGGGTTATTTGCACAAGCCTATGAGAGATAATCTTGCCCCAGGGTGGAAAATGTTTGACCGCCCCAATTTTGACTTCAAATAGTGGGGAGCAAAATAGCTTGCCATTGTGTAGGGAAGACAATGAGAGAAAGGGTATAAATTGACTGAAGGATTGGGAAATGTGTCGGTATTGGAGTAACAGGTGGCTGAGGATGAGTGGAATGGGAGGCGAAAGAATTATTTTGGCGCAAAAGATATGATGCCCGAATCTATAAAAGGACAAGGTTGCCCCAATCCATGAAAGATAAAGGTTGCCCCATTTCGAGTGTGGTCGTGAAAGGGTGCAAAGTTAGAATAAAGGTTTAGGGACTTGTCTAGTACGACTATATGGATATGGGTGTAGTATATGAACTGGATGAAAGGTGAGGGTAGTCTGGGGATGTTGAAAAATTTGCCTGGGTTTGAGTGGAATGAAAGGCGGGGGTACTACCCCACTTTGAGATGGTAAGTCAAGTAACTGTCTTAGTAGGGATTTGTGGTTTTCTTTTGGGAAGATTCCACAAGCTATGACAGTCAAAAGTCTTTTATTTGATAAGCCCTCACTTTGATGATCACTAAATTTCTCCTTAATATCATTGTCTCTTGTGCGACATCTGAGCGTGCAAGCCCTTTTGATTTATTTATTTTTCTCTCTCTCTGTTTTTTGTAATAACAATTTTATTTTTTTTAGCAAATAAATTATTCTAATTATTTTGTCCTAAAGTTAAAACTTTGAGAAACATTGAAGCAACCAGTCATTGATCAGAATGTGTCTTAGGATTGTAATGAGGCTAACGGTTAATGATTTAAGAGGGAAATGAGGATTTGGCCCATAGAAGTGTTTGAGGGGTTGGTTGAGACAAATGAACTTTTATGAGCTTCGTGGTGTGATGTATCAGCTCCAACTCTATACTATTTTTTTCAAGACTGTTTGTTTCTACTACTCCGTTGTCTCGGAGTCTTACTTCTTCTTCTGTTTTCTTTTTCTATTTTTTTCAAACATTTTTTTCTCTTTCATTGGAGCTGAGTAAGCCGGTGAATATAACAACACATTCTCTAAACGTAGAATTGATCATTGTCTATGGTGATTAAAAAGAAATTTTTGATTTTTCGACTCAAACTGGGTGCAAAGGCTAATTCGTTTTTAGGATGTGGGTGAATGGCCAAAGTTCACTTCAAATCATGATTGCTTATTTTCTCAAAATTTTAACTATGGGACAAAACTTCAAGTTTAATATATTTGCTCTTTTCTTTATTTTTTCTTTTTATGCCCTAATTTTTGCTTAGGTTGCTCTTGTGAGTTTTCAACCTAACGGGCTTTTGTTTATATATATTTTTGATTTTTTTTACTCAAAAGGACTTGCACAATTGTTTAGAACGCCAATAGGAAATCTTAGTGATCACAACTCTGCCCCGGTATGGAGTGTTTAAAGTGAAATTTCATCACTGGGGGATAGTGAATGAAATACTTTTGTGGGGACATAGGCATTTTATGGATGATTGGGATTGATTTTGAAAATGGGTGAGAGATAAAGATAAGTGGTGAAGGTAGGGATAGTACAACTGACTCAAGCATGAGTATATACACTTGCCATATTAGTTTATTTTGAAATAGCTTCATAGAGAGAGAATACCAGTTAAAATAGAACACTTTAAATTTCCAAAACAAGTTAACAAAATAGACATTTTAGGCTCTTATCATGGGAGAGTTGAGGTGTGTTTCTTAGGTAACCAATAATGGTTGGGTAGAAGTGGTATTGGGTTAATGCCTTTGGTGAGGCATGCAAAGGCTAAGGTCAAGCCTATGGAAGGAGGTTTGGAAATGGTCAAATCAATATTGAGAGGATCAGAACACCCCAAAATAAATCAATTAATTAACTTAGTTGAGTTATTAAGGGTTTGCAACATTTTACTTTTAAGTCAAGTAATTCATTAAGTGAAGGTTAAGCATGTGTTGCATTTTAGGAAAATGTCTAAGTTAGGGAGAGGGTGTGGGTAGAAGAAGCCCACGGCCTAATAAGGCCAAGGCCTCATTTAAGTCCCTTAGGACATGTTATATGGTGCCTTCAGTAGGAGACCATCACATTGTTCCAAAAATAGTTAAGTTACCAAATTAAGAAAGTAGAGAGAGAAGTGAGACTTAGAGAGAAGGAAGAGAACCGAGGAGAGAAGGAAAGAGAACCAAGAAGGAAGAGTGAGTGAAATCTTGAAGGATTCCTAGAAGAGCTAGTGAAGAGGGTGTGTCTACGGTTATAATCAAAGTTAGGGGCTCTTTTAATCCTTGTAATGTTTTGTGTTTGGTAGTTTTTTTGGTGTGAGTGGTTACGATCACCTTGCATGTGTGTTTTATGTGTTGTTCATACCATGTTTTGTGTGTTTTTGCTCTTCTTTGTGATTTGTGGTGAGGTACGATGGTGGATCGGTTGGGAAAAGAGAGGAGTGTAACACTCTCTGCTGCGTAGTACTGAAGTGAGCATTGCATGGTGAGGCATCGAGTGTGAATCGGTGTAGTGTGAAGAAAATGAGGTTGCATGTAGAGTTAGGAGAGGATCGGAGCCAATGGAGTGAGTATCCGAGTGTGCATGAGTGTGGTGAGCTGGAAATGGGTTGCATGTTGGGTTTAAGTAAAGGAACAGAGTAAACCAAGTACCCTTCACTTAGAGTGAGAGAAACCGAAGTTGAGGAAGTCAACGCCTAGAGTGTCTTAGTGTTGAGAGTCCGTTGGTGAGTTTGAGGAGAGTATGTGTCTAAACACCATTCATGAGGGGTAAGGACGCATAAACCGAAGTGTAGGTGTTTCGCCTTAAGGTTACCGAGGTGTAGAGGTAGTGAACCGAGGTCCTCAGGCCGAGGTAGCGTCACCGAGGTGAAACGCCCAAATGCCTAAGTGTAGGTGAACTGAACCAAGGAATGCCGAGAAGTGAATCCCCATGAGTTAGACAATTTTAGTGTAAGGAGTGCGAATCGTGAGCGCTACCGAAGTGAGGGTTTGAGTGTAACATGCCGAGGTGCCAAAGCTGAGCTAGGTGCCGAGGTGATGTAGAATGCCGAGGTAGCCGAGGTACACACATAGTGTGCCGAGGTGATGTTGAGTAGTTAGCCGAGGTACACACATAGTGTGCCGAGGTGATGTTAGGCGCCAATGTTGCATAGCACATTGTGGGACGCCACTGTGAGTGCTATTTAGCACCAAATGTGCATAAGTAAGGGAGCGATTAAGTCCATTTTGGTCCTTAGGTGACATTTTGGTCCCTAAAGTGTCGTTTGCGGTCCTCGGTGTTACAATTAGTCCACCATGGAGTGCCGAGGTGATTGAGTGGCGATGCCGAGGTGATCGAGAGAGGTCGGTTGTAGGTCCTAGGGTGATTCTACGGGTGTAGTAGGTCGACCTTGGACCGTGATGATGTCTAGATGGTGTGGACATCGGTGTGAGCGACGAGTAGTAAGAACGAGGAGTAAACCATTGAGTAACGACGGTGAACGGCGGTGTAAGCATTCACATGCGTTATGTTTGATTTGTGTGTGATTGCATTTGTCATGAAGTCACATGTTCATGTGCATATAACGACGGAGGAGGTTTCGGCCTCGGATGTGGTAGGACTTGGCCTCCATATCAAATAACGACGAGTAACGACGGAGAGCCGATAGGCTAAATAACGACAGTGGAGGTACCTCATTGCATAATGCCCCGTGGTTGGGTTGCATACATGCATACATTTCATGATTTAATGTCTTTGAGTGATTTGATAATTGTTGTGGTTGTTTGAACTATCGGTGAGTGTTGTATTAGCTGAACCGAGGTGCTTTAGTGCTATCTCTAACCTTAAGCTTTCTTCACATTATATTACTTGTGTTAAGAGACTCACCCTAGCTGCTTTATGTTGCTTCTCATGTCGGCAACTTGCAGGTACACATGAGTGATGGTTGTGCCTAGCTCAAGTCGGTTGTGTCTGCTCTGGTCGTGTAACACTGGGTTGGGGCCGAGTAAATTTTAGTACTTTTTATGCTGATCTTGTGTATTTTCTGCTAGATAGTCTTTTAAACTAAAACTATCACATTTTGTTGTAACTTTTTACTATGTATTATGACTTGATGTCTTATGGCCGAGGTGCCTTCTGTTATGGGCGAGGTGCCTTGTGTTATGGGCTTAGACCCTTTTGCCGATGTGATGCGCATGATTACATGTTTAGTATAATGCTGTGCAACTGTTTGAACTTAATTGAATTTCTGTTTTCCTTTTTAAATCATCAAATGTAGCCCTCCTTTGAGTGGAATTTTGAAACTCTGATTTTAATTTAGTAGATCGAATTGATTAGATAAGGGGGTGTTACAGTGACCATGATGGTGAATGGGTTATTGGTGAATTTCATTGTTGGTAATTACATGGTGGTTAAGTGGGTGATTGGTGAAAGTCTTTGAAGTGAATAAAACTGGGTTTAGAAGGACAGGTTCCATAAAGGTAGTGTAACGACTGAAAAATCCGGGAAAGGATTCTTCGAAGTTCGAAAGGAAGCCGCCACCAAATTTTAGTTTAAGGGCAAATTCGGAAAATCCCTTTTGGTTTAGGACAAGGCAGGTTTAGGGTTCGGGAGTCGTTATGTGTGGGGAAGGTATTAGCACCCCACGACATCCTTTGTCTAACTAATTAAGATTTATTAATAATTACCGTTTTATTTATGGAGGAAAAGACTTATTTAAATTTTTAGTTTTTAGTGCTTGACAAGAATGGACTCACTAGTGCAAAAATGACTTTAGACAGCACCATTTAGTATCGGTTGTTTAAACAGCCGATACTAAATGTAGGCGCGGTGGCAATTTTGAAATTAAATTGAAGTTTTCAATTTTCACGCTTACATTTAGTATCGGTTGTTTAAACAACCGATACTAAATGTGTGTCTCTAACACATTTAGTATCGGGTTATTAGACAACCGATACTAAAGGTCATCTAATTTTTCCAAATGCCTCACACCACATTACACAACGCTCTCTCACTCACGAACACAACACAACGCAGAACGCTCCCTCACTCTGAAATCTTCGTCTTCCTCACGCACGAAGCAAGCTTTTCTCACCGTCTGAAATCTTCGTCTTCCTCACGCACGAAGCAAGCTTTTCTCACCGTCTGAAATCTTCGTCTTCCTCACGCACGAAGCAAGCTTTTCTCACCGCCATTCTCGCCGTTCGTCTCACGCACGAAGCTTTCTCTCACGCACGCTTCTCTTCGTTGCTCATGGTTTGTTTTTTTTCCGATTTGATTACTTGCTTCGTGAAACCCTAAAAGTAAGAGAAGATAGAATTTGAATTTGAAACCCTAAACTGTGTTCTATTTGCAGATTTGCTTGATTTTAGTCAAAGTTCTCTGATCCTCTAACATCTGCAGAAGAGCTTCTAGGGTTTGATTTCAGAGATTGAAGGCATAACTTGTAGATTTATGGAGAAGGATGCGTTTCGTGTTGTTTTCTAGCGAGGAGCATTCAGCAACAAAATAATTCACCCTGCTTTCTCGTGATTCCTAATTTTCTTCTCAACGATTTACTTAAAAGGTACTTGTTATTCTCATTCTCATTGCTTCTTTTTCACTCTTCGTTTTCACTACTCTTTGATCTTACGTTTATCTTCCTCTCTACATTGATCTAATTAGGATTTTGTTTCTTCTCCCTTAATTTTCATTCGTATCTCTGAAATTGTTATTTTCCTTAATAATAATTCACCTTGCGCTTTTATTAATTTTTAGGTGATTTTTTTCTTTTGTTTCTATCGAAAATGACTCTTTGCTTTTGTGATTTCTTCCGGGTTTCGATTTGTTTACAAATGATTTTTTTAGGAGTTTCTAGTGAAAGGTTATGTTACTAGCTGCAAGTGATTTAATCGTTAAATGTTATGTTACTTGCTTCAACTATTATGTTGCACTAAGATCCGCTAAATCCTTCTCATCGCTTTGTTCGGTTGTAATGGAATGCCATCAATCTTGACATGGAATCTCTATTTTTATTATGTTAGGTTTGTATTTGCTCAATTTGAAGGAAGATTCATTCATTCACCCAATGATTTTGCCCACAAAAGTCATTGTGATGTTGGAATAACAAAGTTTTATTAGTTTCTCGGGCGTATTCAAAAGTTTTATGCATTGAGCTTCTTGGTAAGAGAATGTCCAGTGCCTTCATACAGAGGTTCGGGATTCGGATCCCCGATAACAACTATGACTCATGGGACTCCCAATCTAAAGATAAAACAGTAAAAGGATGGTTTGGATAGAAGAGGTTCTTTAGATCACACCCCTCGCCCTTGAGGTCTCCCTTTAAGTTGCTTTTTGCGGATAATTCTCATTCTAAATTCAAGCGTCACCGAAAATGGTTTTTATGCCTGATCCGTTCATTGTTGGCTCTCCTAGAAACCGGCATCAATTGATTCTTCTTATCATGAAGTTTTGTTTAGTATTTATTATAGTTATTCTTGCTCTTGCTGGATCTTTTGGTGGACAGTCTCGATTTCAACTACATCAAGGGGTCACATTTACCATGGTTATAGAAGACTTCAAGAGAAGCTTGTATCAGACTTGTTGGATATAGGGAGACTTCAAGAGAAGCTTGTATCAGACTTGGTGGGTAACTCAGTATTTGCATTGACTTTAAGCTCATTGCTTACTCTAGTGGTTCTAATATTAAAAATATATATGCTTATCTTGATTAACTACATTGAAGAATTTTATGGGAACAATGCATAGAAATTCCTCTGTTTTCCATGTGAATGCAATATTGTCGGAACTGTTATAAGCTTTTGTTTTAAAGTGCCAGAAAGTCCTGTGGTGTTGTTGAATGAGATTTTGACTTTTTTGGCTGTGAAACATCCGGTCATCTACTTGGTTCTTTAAGTTAGACTGTGATAATCCTTGATTGAGCATGTTTGCATTCTATAATTTACAGGTTAGAACCATACTGGATATTGGTTGTGGCTATGGTAGCTTTGGAGCACACCTCTATCATAGTCAGCTGTTAACTATGTGCATTGCAAACTATGAGCCTTCTGGGAGTCAAGTTCAACTTACGCTTGAGAGGGGTCTTCCTGCTATGGTGGCTTCATTCACTTCAAAACAGTTGCCATATCCATCTCTCTCCTTTGATATGTTGCATTGTGCTAGATGTGGCATTGATTGGGACCGAAAAGGTATGTTAAAAATCAAAGTATGTATAAGGTTAATATGGTTCTGTTATTCTATATATTTATTTGACGAGTCCTTTTGTTTTCTGGATGATTATGCACATGATACATGTATTCATGCTGATTTCTTTTTGTCAAGTGCACATGATACATGTATTCATGCTAATATATGATTTTCTTTTACTAACTCTTCCACAAGCGCATGCCTCCAGAAGCTGTTGATTTGGTATCAAGGCTAGTATAATACTCCCCAAACCCGTGTGCATGCCGAGATGTGAGTATACATCATCTTGCAAACCTTTTGTTGAATCCATCTTAGAAAATTAAAATAGTCATGTATTGATTCTGCAGATTTCTTTGTATTTCACAGTTTAGTGGGAATTATATGTAAATTAAAAGTGTTCCAAGTTTAGTGGGTATTATATGTGGATTTCATCTTTTTTCCATCGCTTCCATATTTTCCTTGGTTGTGTAGCATGTTCTCTAACCAATATCTTCTGCTTATAATATAGGGCATGAAATTGTTGCCAATTAGGAAAAAAATATCCTGTACCTTACCAAATCATGCATTTCTTATCCTTGCAAACCACAAGGATCCATGACTATGATGGTGAGAAATTAATTAAGCCTTTAAATGTCACACTCAGTGGCATCATTCTTTGTAAACATAATAACATGTCTCTTTTATAAATGAACTCTTCTTTATCTATCTATTTATTCAATGAAATGAAATGAAATGAAATGCAGGTCAAACTAGATCTTACTCTTCTAGAAGATATTAGTGATGATATTGATTTTTGCTTCAAACTTGCAAAGGAGGAATCTGTTATCATTCTTCCGGTATAATGCATGATAAAAATAAAGTTAAATTTAGTTCATTAGTTAAGTTGATAAAACAAATTTGCTAGTGAAATTCATTAATTATAACTTTAACACTTGGGAATGGCAAACAAAACTTGTTTACTGGCTGCAGTGGGTCTAAAAGATTGGCTTCAGTATAACTTTTTTTGCCGTTGATCCATCTCGCTTCTATTGAATGAAACCGCATCTTTGATGAGGCAACAAGTTCGGATATCTGGGTATACTATATAGATTTGTCACTATGATATTGTAGATATCTATTTCAATAGCTTATGTATATTTAGGCCAATTTTGTAGATATCGGTTTATAACATTTGTATTGTAAGATATTAAATTTCAATAGAAGTTGAAATATTTTTATGAATTCATTATGAGTCGCGTTTTGTGGAGATAATTTTGTGAATTTTTTGAAATTTATAAATTGGTAAATTGATATCTATTAATTGATATCTATATATGCAAGTGTGTGTGTGGTAAAATGTGAATTGAGAATTTTTTTTTTTAAAAAGTAGACTTTTAGTATCGGTTATTTAAATTAACCGATACTAAAAGTGACATTTAGGATCGGTTATTTAAATAACCGATGCTAAATGTCATTTTTAGACAGCAAACACAATGTTGAAAAGACATTTAGTATCGGTTATTTAAATAACCGTTACTAAATGTCACTTTTAGTATCGGTTAATTAAATAACCGATACTAAATGTCATTTTTGACAACAAACACAATGTTGAAAAGACATTTAGTATCGGTTATTTAATTAACCGATACTAAATGTCACATTTAGTATCGGTTAATTAAAATAACCGATACTAAATGTCATTTTTTAACAGCAAAAACAATGTTGAAAATACATTTAGTATCGGTTATTTTAATTAACCGATACTAAAAGTGACATTTAGTATCGGTTAATTAAATAACTGATACTAATAGTACGTTTTCAAGGCATAAAAATCACCAAAAAAACGTCATTTAGTATCGGTTTTTTGAAAATCCGATACTAAATGTCACCTTTAGTATCGGTTATTTAACCGATACTAAATGTCATACATTTAGTATCGGTCGAATTAGTATCGACAGATAACCGATACTAAATGGTGTGTTTTAGTGTAGGGGTCCTAGGATTCCTTGAACTATAGAGTTCACTGATTCCTAGGACGCTGACTGACCCGATTGTACAACCGACTTAGTCCCCTACTTTTGAAAGTGTTTTGGAGGTTTTTGAAAGAAGATTGTTTGATGTGAGGTGAGTTGGTTTTAGAATAGGTATTCTAGAACTCCTGAACTGTACAGCTCATTAGTTCTAGAACGCTGACTAACCCGATTGTATAACCGACTTAATCCCCTATTTTTAGGAAAAATAGTTTATTAAGTATTTTATTAAGTTTTCGGGATTACCGAATGCATGACTCATTGGTCCTAAGATAATGACTAACCCGGTTGTACAACCGACTTAGCCGTTTATTTAATTTCGAGAGAAAAAGTATTTATATTTAAGTTGGAAAAGAATTAAAACGAAAAGGGGGTGAAAATTGTAAAATGAGGTTTTATTAGTCGCAGGAGGTTGTATAATTAATAGGAGGTGTAAAAGGAAGCCCAGTTCGCATAGGACAGCCCAGTATGCGAAACTGGGCTTAAGTGGGGGGAGGTGTGCGCGTGAATTGAAGGGGTGTCACTAGAAATCTGAATATTAAAAAAAAAATTAAAAATAAATTTAAACAAAAGAGATACTATAAAAGGAGAACATTAATTAGAAACCCTAAAGTTTCTCCTCCCACTAAATCAGCCGCAACTCTCTCTTCACCAAGGAAGAGAGAGAAAAAACGTTCCCCATGAAAGTGAAGAAGAAAACGGCGATGGGAGATGAGGAAGGATGGTCTGCGAGGAAAGCTAAACGACGTGAAGAGGAGGAAACACTGGACGGGATTCGCGTCGGTGGGGAGAACGGCGGCTCGCCGGTGCTGTAACGGCGAGGGTGGCTGACGGCGCTGGTTCGCGTTGGCCTCGGTTTGGTGGCTCGGTTTTGAAAGAAACTTCGGTTTTGGTGGTTTGGTGGCTGTGGGTTTCGTTTCTGAGGGTTGAAGCTTACTGTGGGGGATTTTTCGTGGTGGCTCGCCGGAGTTCGCCGGAGACGACGACCGGAGCTCCGGCGAGCACCTAACAGGTTTATTATTTTTTGCTTTTTAATTCTGTTTCTTCTCTTCTCCTTATTCCTATCTTACTTTCTAGCTTCTGTTGTTGTTTTTAGTTCTAAATTCTGTTGATTTTTAAGTAATCCTGAACCATTAATTTGTAAACCAACCTAATACTAAATAACCTATATTTGGTTTTTGTTTTAAGAACTCCAAAGTCTATTTGCAGGGGCCGATTTCTGTGGGATGATTCCAAATCTTGATTCTATCTTCTATATCCTCCTATTTCTCTATCTATTTTGATTATCTGTCAACATAGATTTCATCCTAAAACTAATGCTTTTATATGTTGTTATTAATCTTTCTAAAAAAGGGATCTGTTCATGATTATTCTTTTGAAGAAAAACAAAAAAAACTAATGTATTCATGAATTTTCTTATAACAATAGCTTAATCTATTTACATCATCACCATTCACAAGCAATGTTCATAACTATAAACAGGACACAAACTGAAACTGTTTGATTTTTGTATGTTTATATACACTGTCTTAGTATCGATTTCGGATTATTAACAATTACAGCTACATCTGTCACACGCATTGCAAATATGGTATGTGGGCTACACCATTTTATAGAGAAAGGGAGTTTTAGCCCAATTAAGTTGATTTCGGAGTGGCTCGCCGGAGGGAGACGAACGTGGGGGGTACCACGGTGTCGCCGACGATTGAGACTGTAGCGATCGGTATCTGGGTATTCTCCTTTTTTAACACTTCTTCTCTATTTTTTACAACTAACTTATTTGACCATATTTTCTTTCTTCTACTCTCACCTCCTAATCTAACCTTCTAAATCTATGATTCATTGTTTACAATTTTCTTTAGAAGAAACACAACTTATTTACTGTCCCAAATTAAACCAATTTATGATTTGTTTGTTTTTCTTCTCTTACTCCATTTTAGCTTGGCTTAACTTTATGATGTATCATACTCTGATTTCAAGAACACTAAAAGGTTACTTGCTCATTGCATTTTACAAATACAAGAGATAATAAAGCCTTGTTTAACCGATTGCATAGATATCTAAAAAAATAGGATTTTTGATTTAATAGATTATGATTCAAACAACCTAATACGATTCAAATAGGATTTTATACTGATTACCATTCAAACAGATCTTGATTTACTGATTACGTAGACATCTAAAGCAAAATAGGATTTTCGGATACCAACCTACATCTCCAGCTTCTGTTTGCGACTCCTGTTGTGTGTTCCGTGACTGCCTGTTATTACTACTGTGTCTACTACCTTTGAACCTCTATTGTTGCTTCTTTGCTCTCAAACCAGAAATTCGAAAGTGTGTGTTTAGTGGATTAGGATTCTGACTTTGAACCCTAATCCTTGTTTAGGTGATTCTTACTCTTTTGACTGAGAGTTGATCACATATTTATACCAGAAAATTAGGTCTTGACCATTAATGGATTGATTTACCCTGATTTGATTTGTTTTCAGATACTTGGAGAGAAAGATTAGGGTTTTAGGAGAGTTTGAAGATCCAAGCCCAACTGTTAATTGGGCTAAAGCTTTTTTGTATTTTTTTTAATTTATTTTCGGATTCCATTTTTTAGTATATTTTGTATTACTATTTTTTTTTGCATTTTGGACCCTTTTTGGACTTTTAGACACCTATACATTGTAATAAAACTAAATTACATTTTTTTTCCACATTTTTGGACTAAATATTGTCTAAATAAATTAAATAAACAAATTAATTAAAAAAAGGTGTCGGGTCAAATACAAAAGCGAAATCGGGCCCGACTAAACAAACGCGCTAGAACGAGGCCCAAATGGAAGAAATAGGCCCGTTTAAGCAATAGATACTAAAAATTAAATTGGAACCACGTTCGAAGGCTCAAACCATAATGAGAAGCCCAATTGCGAGACAAACGACTCATGTAAGCCCAATTAGATTCAATTAAGCCCAAATACCACAATCAAACTGAAGAATGCACGAAAAGATCGATCATTTGCGTGCATGCCTAGTTTAAACTACGGTATTTCAGTTTAATTGAACAAAATAATTGAAGTTGGCTTAAGCTAGAAAAACGAGACATCGTTCTCAAAATTCTCGTAATTGCGTGACCTCGAAACGCGAATTAAACTACTAAAACAAGAGGAAAAAAGAGAAAAGACAAAATTGGGGTTTAACACTTACCTTCACGACCATGTAGGACCATACCTCTTATACGACGCTTATCATTATCATTAAATAGTTGGTCCATTAAGGCATTATTCCACAAACCCCTAGCATCAATAAGACCAGCCACAGTAAGATCCTCCCACCCCAGAACAACATTAGTAGTAACATAGGAACTATCACCCCCTTTCACCCAAGGATCCCTCCAAACGTTGATGGAAGCGCCATCTCCAATTTTCCACCGAGCTCCAAATTTGACCAGTGCCTGTGAAGTGTAGATACTCCGCCAAACAAAACTGGGAATTGGGGCCCAAGCGATCCCCAGGAAGTCCCCCTTTGGGAAGTATTTAGATTTGAAGACACGAGTAACTATAGTATCCGTGATGGTGCACAAACGCCAACATTGCTTCCCTAGCATAGCCAAATTAAAACTGTGGTAATGTCGAAAGCCCATCCCTCCAAACTCCTTACGCATAGACAACCATTCCCAACTCAACCAGTTAATCCCCCTGCGAGCACCTCGATTAGAACCCCACCAAAAAGAATGCATCTGATTGTTATTACTTAATATTATATTATTATTATTATTATTATTATTATTATTATTTTCTTCGTTTCTTATTTTCTAACATTACAAACCACACCTCACCTACTAACGCACGCCCCTCTCCCAAGCCCATTATTTATTTTTTCTGGATCAGCGCCTTGGACCTCTCGAAAAACGCAACTGGGCCTTTCTTTTATACACCCCACCTTTCAATAATACAACTCCCCACGATTAATTGCACCCCAGTTTTAATAATACAATCTCACTGTCAATTACACCCTTCTTTTACGGTTTTCACCTCTCTCTCATTTTTAATCAATTTTCTTCAAAAAAACAAAAACAATGTCTTTTAATTCATAATTTACTATAAATAAATGTTTTTATCCAAAAATTAGATAACGACTAAGTCGGTTGTACAACCGAGAGTTAGTCATCATTTTAGGACCAATGGTACATGCTGAAAGAATCCTAAAAACTTATAAAAATATAAATAAATCATTTTTACAAATAAAAGACTAAGTCGGTTATGCAGTAGGGTTAGTCAATGTTCTAGGATAAGTGGGTTATACAGTTCAAGAGTCCTAGAATACCTATCCTAAAACCAACCCACCTCACATCAAACAAATTTCTCTCAAAAACTCAAAAAATCATTTCCAAAAAAGTAGGGGACTCTGTCGGTTGTACAATCGGGTTAGTCGGCGTCCTAGGATCGATGAGTCATGCAGTTCAAAGAGTCCTAAGACCCTACACTAAAAAAACACCAACCAACAAACCTTTCTCGGGAAGAACTACGTAGCTTTGATTCCTCCATTGCATCCGGAGGTACGTAGGAGCAAGAGTCCACTCTTGTCAAGCACTAAAAATTAAAAATTTAATTAAAAGGGTAAATATTAAAATATAATTAATTAGACAAAGGATGTCGTGGGGTGCTAATACCTTTCCCACGCATAATGACTCGAACCCTAAACTTGCCTTGTCCTAAACCTAAAGGGATTTTCCGAATTTGCTCTTAAACTAAAATTTGGTGGCGGCTTCCTATGAACCTTTCGGAGAATCCATTCCCAGATTTTTCGGTCGCTACAGCAGTCACATCATAATGTACGCGATAATTGGATGACCGACGGATATAGGGTATCCGATCACTAACAAGTATAAGGTCGATCTTGACTTGTTGGTCACTTATTTGTTGTTACACAATTTTCTCATTCCATGTTGCACCATTCAGAAGTGTTCGTACATTCAACATCTGTTATATACACAAATACGAACACTTTATACATGTAAATAGACTTCTATTTATAATTCATTTTTTATATTGTGAAACATTAGTTAACATTGTTATGTTTTTTTCCTTTGGAAGGTATTTATGAAGAATGTAAGTCTAATGCCCCTGCCCGATGTGATATTTAATGCTAATAGGGCACCATAGCAAAGGGTTGGGACACTTTTTTATGGGTCGCATGCAAAAGTTTAAGTCAATGATTATACAGGCACAACCTCCCGCTTATGTAGATTTAAGTAAAGATAGTGACTATAGTCATTTGTTGATAGGCTTATAATTTTTGTATTCAAAGTTGTATAATGTTGAACTCTGTTTCTGATTTCTTGATTGACAAATGTGGAAGTCAACTCTCTTTCACATTCTTTTTTTTTAGATAAACAAGAGATATATTGAAACCAAGCACAGGTCGTGCCCAACAGTTACAATGGTAAGGGGAGGGCCTCCTCAAAACCTCTCAGGGCCAAAACCCCCTTGGGAAAAAGACCCTGGTAGGAAAAAGAGTACCTCACACAAAAAAGATGTGCAACAATGGGAATAAAATGTCCTAGCCCATTGCTTCTCCCCTTTCTAAGCAATTGTCAAAATTATTGCTAAAATCTTACATTGAATTACAACATAGATAAACACCCAATTGGGCAATTGACCCACTCTGCCCAAGACACCTTGCAATTCCTCCCCTTCCTTGCCTTGAACCAACTCCAAGCCAAGGTTTTAGCCCCCATCCAAATGCACCAAATTACCGCCATCCAGATAAGATGTTTAACCCCTTTTTGCCTTTTGCCTTTTACCAACCTCCCAAGTGAGAAACCACATCATCTGTTTCATCGACCGCAGACCCCATCCAAGTGAAAATATTTCTCCAAATGCGCTTAGTCGATCACCTCACAAGACACAAACAAATGATCCACCGACTCATCTTCCCTAAAGCACAAAACGCGGTGAGCTCGAGTTGTGATTGAATAATTCCCTTCGATGCGAAGGCAACTCTAGTAGCAATCAATCAGAATAAAACCTCCACGCGAAATTTGAATTTTGGACTAACGTCATATTTCCAAATTTTCCTACATCTTTGAAGTTGTAGCGGTCGTGCAGAATTTCCTGCACTGTGAGAAAAATTCAGCAGATAATCATAGCATTTCCTCACCGTAAAACCTCTCGAATCATCCGGCATCTGGGACCATTTATCCGCTACGGGACAACACAACGGCAGAAAGAATAATGCAATTCTCGCATGCTGCTATCGCTGCAGCCGATCGGTCTGCATAAAAATGCAGCAGACCATCGGTTTGAAACACGCTCCAACACCATCTGTCGTTCGTCCATCCGCCGAATTTGTCAATTGTTTCCTCCTTAGACCTGCAGGCATCATATAAGTGTGGGAATAACTCCTCTAAAGTATCCCTCCCTAGCCATGCATCCTTCCAAAATCTCGCCAAATTTCCTTTACCCACTTTAATTTTAACTAGTTGATGGAACCACTCTTCTTGAAAATTATTATCCGACCCTAACAAACATAAATCCCTCCACCATAACGATTTTTTCTCCCATCCTCTTCTATTTTCAACCATATCCGGCCACCTCCCCCTCAAACCATACTTCTCCTTTACCACTTCCTTCCATATGGTACTACTATCTTCACCCAATAATCTCCACCGCCATTTAGCTAATAACGCGATATTAAATAATTCCAAGTTTTTAATACCCAAACCCCCTTTATCTTTAGGTAGACATATATTTTCCCACTTCACCCAAGCCAACTTCCTAGTCTCATCATCCCCATAAAAACCTTCTCTGTATCTTTATAATTTCCGCAATAACTTTTTTAGGAGCTTTGTAGAAAGAAAAAAGATATAAAGGTAGAGAAGCAAGTACCGAATTTATGAGCGTTACTCGACCCCTTATGGATAACTGCCTGCTCTTCTAGCTGTTCAGTCTTGCTCTCATAGAGTCTATGATTGGTTGCCAAGTACATAATCTACGTGGGTTTGCCCCGACCGGCACCCCCAAAAATTTGAACGGCAATGCCCCATCTTTGCAAGCCAGAAATTGAGAAAAACCTCCATCATCCTTTTTCATCTATATTCAGCCCAAAGACGCTGCCGCAAAGTTCACCCTTAGACCCGAAACCATTTCAAAACTTCTCAAAATCGCCTTCCAACACCGAATACTCTTATCCCCCCCGTCACAAAAAATAATGGTGTCTTCGGCAAATTGCAGCAATTCCACCGACAAAGAACTGTTTACGCTAAACCCATTAAGTTGATTTGACTCCACAGCTTTCTTCACCAACCCTGCTAAGCCTTCCGCCACAATCAAAAAAAGAACGTTGCTAACGGGTCCCCTTGTTTCAAACCTTTCTGTGCCGTAAACTCCTCCGTTGGGCTCCCATTGACTAAGACCGAAATAGAGTTCGATGTAATACAAGCCTTCATCCATTTCCGCCATTTCTCTCCAAAACCCAGTCTACCCAACATATACTCCAAGTAAGACCAACTGACCGAGTCATATGCCTTTTCGAAGTCCGCTTTCATAACCACGCATTTCTTTTTTCTCCTCTTAGCCATATCCACGTTCTCATTTACCACTACCACCCCATCCAGAATATTTCTACCAGCTAGAAAAGCACTTTGATTATCCGAGATCACCCCTTTAGGACCTTCTTCACTGCTCGCTAGGACTTTCGCAAGCATCTTGTACAAGCGACCTATAAGAGAAATAGGCCTATACTCCCAAGCCCTTGTGGATTGGCATTTTTCGGGATAAGTGCTATGAAAGCCGCACTTACGCGCTCTTGGGAGGCGTGCACACCTATGGAATTCTTCAAAAACTTTACCACCTCTACTCCAATGACGCCCCAAAGACTCCTTTAGGAATTTAAAGTTAAACCCAGACTAAACAGTTCAATTAGCAACTCATTTTCAAACCCAGATATTTGATTAAAATTTACCCCATCTAGTGTAGGCCTATGGTGGTCCTCCTCCTTGAATTTCCCTTCAAAATGAACTTTGACCACATTCTTCACTCCCTCTACACTCTCTATCCATTCCCCATCCACCATGATCTTTAAAAGTTGTGTTCTTCTCCTATTCCCTTTTATACAAGCGTGAAAAAATCTACTATTCGAGTCACCTTCGGCTAACCATTTTACTCTTGCCTTTTGTGCCAAGAGACTTTCTTTCGCATGCAGCTCCTTCCAGAATTCATCAGTCAGCACATTCCTTCTCTCATCATCTACCCCACCCCCTTCCGATGCCAGTTTTTCCACCTCATTCAAGTCCCTAATGATATTATCAATTTTGAGATCTTTAAATCCAAACACCTCACGGTTCCAAACTTTCAATTTCTCTTTCAACTGTTTCAATTTTTCCTTAACCACAAAAGAAGCACTCCCAGTGACGTGGAATGAGGCCCAACAGCCTTTGACAAACTACATAAAATCCTCATGCTCTATCCAGCAATTATTGAACCTAAAAGGTTTAGGCCCCCAATTTTGGGCCGAGCACACCAACCATACCGGACAGTGATCAGATATCTCTCTGTCACCTATCCACTGTGCCTTAACTTCCCAGCTAGACGTTAACCCCTCGGTCAATAAAATCCTATCTAATCTGCTTGCCTTCCCGTCTGCACCAAAGCATGTGAACTTTTTACCCAATGCAGGTACGTCCACCAACTCCATGTCCTCCATAAACGATAAAAATTCCCTGGCCTCCGAGCTATTGAAGCTAGATGAGCAGCTGCTTCTCTCGGCTCTAGATGTGACAGCGTTGAAGTCCCTAGCTATGCACCACTCACCTTGTTCAAAACCTTCCTTTAGATTCCTCAAATTATCCCATAATCTCCTTTTGCCAGCCATATTGCACGCGGAGTACACGTTCACCAAATAGACATAGCTACCCTGGACTTTCACGCAAACCCCAATAAAGTGTTCCCCCGAGAAAGAAAACATGACCTCCAATATTTCTGACCTCCAAATGCTCAAAAGCCCTCCTGACAACCCATTTGCATTTTTACTAATCCGATGTGAATCAAGATCACCCCAAATACTACCCACCATTCGCTTCGATAACTCATTGCTTTTAGTTTCCTGAATCATGCAAACGTCAAACTTCTCATTTACTATTAATTTCTTTAGGCGCTTTCTTTTCGCTGCACCCCCCACCCTCTCATATTGAATGTTGCAATCTTCATTGAGAACTGTTTCTTTTCCCCTTCCTTCCCTTTGCCAGCTGGTCCCTGGCTTCCAAAGATCTTATTCTACCTGCGTATTCCTCATCACTTCCTTTGCCACTGACACCTAGTTTATCTTTAGCAAAGCTCCACATATTATTGGCAACAACCACCTCATGATCAATTAAAAATCTTTCATTGCATTTTTGGATGCCTGAATCACCTACAGAGACTTCACCAATACACACACCATTCATGTTACTATTAAGAGACATAGATAAATTAGTACCTGGAGGATTGCGAGTGACAACGTGCAGCTGTGATTCTCCCTTCGATCCCCTAGAAAGGCTAACATATGGTATTAATCGTCTTGCCTCCTCATTAACAATACCAATTATGATGCCCTGATTCACTTCCTCCTCCCCACCCTTATCACAGCTGTTTGACTTATCTTGCCTTCTTGACTTATCCTTCTTGTTTCTCAATAAAGGCCCAAAAGAATTGCTGAGAGTCGGCCCCACAAACACACCACCCAAACCCCCCCTTAGTGGACTTATTCTTGGCAGGCCTTTTAACCACCTTTTCAACATTGATATCATCCTCTACTATCTGAACCCCTGACAAGCAATCATCCGCCTCCAAAACGGCTGCCTCAAAAGATCCCATCACATCATCTGAGCAGGAGTTTTGGTTTGTTACTACTATTTCTCTGTTCGCCTCAGCTGGAGTTGTTACAGGTTGCTGGCCCACTTGCCCCTGTAAAACCTCGTTGTTAATTCCTTCCTTTTTATTCTCTTCACAATTAACCTCCACTGTATTACCTCCCTTCTCTCCAGGATCAGTGCCTGGTTGTTCCACCATGGGATTTTCCTTGTCACAAGCTGTGCCTACCACACCACTTGCGCCATGCTTAGGCTTCCCACTGTTTCCCCCTATGTCCTCCTCTTGGTTCATATTTTCTAACTCAATTAACCTTTCCACTATGGCAGCATCTTCCTCTTCCACCCCTACACCATGATGAGGATCATCATAGAACAACGGTGGCTCTTCCTCTCCATCCTCCGAATCGCTGCTATCAGAACCATCCACTTTCTCTGCTTCATACGCCAAAGTTAATCCCTCCCAGTGCAATGGACCACACCACTCCTCTAGAACCTTAATGCTAAAGCTTGATTCGTTTATGTTGGCGTCTAAAACCATGTTACATACATCAAAGCTTCCCGTTCGGATTAACATACGAGCAACATCCATTGATCTTTTCTTCCTGGTGTTCTCATCAACACCCATAAACGTTCCAAAGTTGCTTGCCAATGAAGAGAAGAAATCGTTATTCCAAGCATGAACCGGGATACCGTGACAACGAACCCACACCAATCTCTCATTATCCACATCCGATGGCTCCCATTTCCTAATATCGTCAAATTTCTCGTGCACCCAATCCTCGGCATTTTCAATTAGGTCCTGTATTATTCCTTCCTCCATCTCTTCAAGAAGGGCACGGTTTGCACCCATTGGGGTTGCCTTTATGGAGAAAAAATCTTGCATGCTAAACCATTCCTGTATCATATGGGTAGTGCCCGGATTTTTGACGATTCCCACGTACATTTTCTTAAACTTGTCCAGGTCTTCAGTGGGGGCATTATACACTACCTCACATGAGTTCTTTTTAGAAGTAAACTACCTTTTGATCCTGCAGACAATGATTGGCGTACCTTTTACCACCTCCCTGTGTATACTGTTGGTGCTGCCATTTACTTCCTTGACCTTTCCAATTCCTTCCTCTACCAACGCCATGCCTCGTCATGCCACCCCTCCCCGAACCTTTGAATGCATTGGAATCCAGCACCACACCTTTCATTTTCTCTTCTACGTGCTTCCCCTTCGCCATCTCCTTTTCTTCTTTGTTCAAACCCATCACTACCTCCTTCCACACCCTCTTCGGCTTCCCCACAGATCCCTGCACCCAAGGATCTTTCAAGACCTTAACCTCTGCATTCCTCTCGGCCATGACCTTTTGCATTCCTGTCTGTTTCTCTCTACCGAAGCGGGAATATTTACGTGAATCTTATCGGATCCAAAGATGATATTATCCAGTTTCGCAGCAAATACTCTTGGATCCTGAACGTCGGCGAAACGAACAAAACCGAACCTCTTTCCCCATTTGTTTTTCTTTGGAGGAATAACAACCTCCACCACCTTTCCATAGTGAGAAAAGGCCTTCAACATCTCCTTAGCGCCGTGGGTAGAAGAAAAATCAGAAAAGAAAAAAGAAACGCAATCGTTACCTCCAGTTTCCCCCAACACAGCGACGTCCACCCTTCCTTTAAGAGCGTTAGAGACCGCGTTTTTGCATTCGACCGATTTCGGTAGTCTTCCTTCTTAGTACCTCCGTCTCCAACGCCAAACACTGGCTTTCCATATCTGTCGGACCTTCCACCTTCAGCCAACCCTTCGTATCCTTTCATTCTTTCTCTCTCTCGCGCCCCTTCGGTTCCTTCCTCAGATTCTCTCGCTCGGCCCACTCCATGGCTGGACCCTTCAAGGTTGGCGTTTGAGTTTCTCTCAAGCACGCTAGCGCTTGCCTGCCGTGAGGCCCTTCAGTTTCTCGTCTTTTCCTCTCCCCAGCGCACTCTCTCTCTCTCTCTCTCTTCCATTTTTTCTCTTAGTCGTTAAGAATTTTATGTTTCTGTTTGTTCCAGTATAACGCAGGTTTGAGTCATGTCTACCGAACCTGTTCGGTCACCTATCACCGGACGAATGAAAATTTAATTCACACCACTTTCTAATCTAAATTTAATTCGACAGACTAGTGCCGAACTGGTTCGGTTGTGTGTAACCGAACATATATAAATTCTTAACACGGTTATAAATTAGGCACAACCGAACTTGTTCGGAAAGGCACAACTGAACCTGTCTAACACATGCATTGCACGAGAGTTGAACGTGAGAGTATTTTTGGAATAAAAAAAGTTGGGGTGTGTGGTGAATAAGAGAGGGCGTTGGATAAGTAGTGGCCAAATTGAAAATACCAATTTACTGGGTATCGAACAGAAGAAATAGAAAAAGGGAAAGTTTCTATCTTTTGATTGAGAGAGAGAGGGAGAGATTTGCGTCAAAAAAACCAGAGAGAAACACCACCATTACTCAAAGAGGAAAATGCGATGAAGTAAAGCTAAAGAAAAACGAGAGGAATCTGAGAAGATCTTTGTTGATTATATTTTCCTAAAAAAATATGCATCATATATTTTCCTAAAAAGAATCTGAGAAGAATCTGTATTACATATTTTCCTAAAAAATATGCATCATATATTTATTTTTTAAAACAGATTTTGTGCTACTACTGTTTTTGATAAAGAGATAATATTTGTATGAGTGGCGAGACATAATTGTATAAAATTATGAAAAAGAGATACTCCATAAAAGAAAGATCAAGAAAGAGAAAAAAAATCAATTACAATTAAAGTAGGCATGCGAAACGAATTAAATTTCGTAATTAATTTTCCTTATTAACTTTTTAACAATGTATTTTCTGATTTTTTTATCGGTTTCTTTCTTCCTATAAAGAGATGAGATGAGGCAAATTGCTTTCTCACCAAGAAAGAATATCACAAACGGAACATATATATAACCGATATCATACACGCAAATCACGATAGCAATTTTCAAAATCACATTAATCATATCTCACTTTTTCAGCACTAAAATAACTCTCTTTTCGTTTTCTCTTTAATTTTCCTCCATTCCTTTTCGTTCATATCTCTCTCTCTGCCATGGCAACATCGTCGTCTACGACAAAAGAAAGAAACAACCAAGAGGGTATACGAAAATCTTAACCCCTTTCTTTGTTTTTTTTTTTAGTTTCTTGATTTGTTCTGTTTATTTATGCAACATAAATATATTTGCAGGAATTGTTGGTGAGAAGGCAATGTCACATGATGAAAACGTTCTGCAAAAACATGTTGCTTTCTTTGATAGGAATCATGATGGCATCGTTTATCCATGGGAAACTTTTCAAGGTCTGTATTTTCTTATTTGATTTCTTCTTTAGATTAATTAACTTCCCCCACTTTAAATTAAATAAAGAGATGAAAAATTAATGAAAATTTCAAGTTCATGTTCTTCTATCTAAACCTTTATTCTTCACATTTACTAAATCTTGCTGAAGTTTGTTTATTTATTTTTTTCTTGCTGAATTTCTTTTTTATTTATAATTTGTAAGTGAAATTATATTTAAAGTAATTTTATTTGACAATTTCCTTTTTTCTTTTTGTGGTCTCTCGATTGTAGGATTTCGTGCAATAGGATGTGGAATCCCGTTATCGACTGTTAGTGCGATTTTCATCAATTTGGGTCTCAGCCAAAAAACTCGCCCGGTATGTATTTCTATATTTACCTTTTCTTTTTAATGAGACAAAAATATCATTTTTTCTTAGTATTATAATTATTTGGCCATCCTCTTTTTTGACAAAATTAGGCCATCCTTTTTGTTTGTTCCTTTTTAGCATTTTTATTTTCAATAAAAAACAATTCTTGTCAAAAATATAAAAATAAAAATAATTATTAGACCAACGAGGTGTCTGTTGGTGCAAAATTTAATCAATTCTAAGTACAAGCGGTGATTAATCTTTTAAAACATCGAGACACTTTGTGCGTAATTATAACCAAAAAGAAGACCAACGATATTAGTTTGATAAAATTTTCTGCTGGGAACAAAAGAAAATTATAATTATATAGTTTGAAAAATTAAAAGGGTTTTTTGGTAAAAAAAATTCAAAAGGGTTTAATTAGGTTTTTAAGTTGATTTACAACAAATATTTTATAGTTATAATGAAGGTTTTTTTAACAAATACAAAAGAAAAATATAATATTATAATAATAAACATTCGTTAAAAAGCGACTTCAACAAAAAGAGATTATTTTTTTTGATCAGTAAAAAAAAAGAGATTATAAGAGAAAGAGTGGCCACATGTGGAATTCGATTCCATACAAAAAAAGAACAAGTATAAAACAGGAATTATAATTTAGAATAGGAATAATAATCGCCAGTGTTTAATCTTTATGCTTTCTTGTTTATTTATATATAATCTTTACGCTTTTGGTGAATGAGGTAAGACAAAAACTTCTAGACTAAGCTAAAGAAAAAACATAATTAATCCACGAAAAAAAACATGTTTTTCGCATTGTTGACACCTCTCCTAACGGAGATTCAATGATTTGTTTTGATAAACAAATATTAGTTGTTAATTAGTTAACGGAGGGAAAATATTAATTTTCGGGGTTTGAATTTTGAACCACTTGTATGTACAGTGTCCCTTAGTTCATCAACTGAACCACTTATTTGAGACATTAACTTGTTTATGAGAAACAAACAAATCTTTGTGTAGCAAAATTGTGAATGTTACTTGTGGTATAACTTACCCAATTATTTTGTTGATGATGGTGTAGGGTAAATTTCCATCTATATTTCTACCAATAGAAGTTAAAAACATACAACTAGCCAAACATGGAAGTGACTCTGGTGTCTATGACAACCAAGGAAGGTAAATAGTTCAAATCATTATTTAGTTGCAATTTTTATTACATTTTGGGCCTACTTAATAGACACATGTGTTATTATTAGCACAAATCATAGCTTTTGGAGTTGAGTTAGGCTCAAACAATTTTTTTTTACTGTGTTATTAGTGGGCAGTGTCTATCAACTTTGTCGGTGACTAATCTATGTCGGAGAACTTAGCTGGCAAGGCTTATACTCGACTTTGCTGGTTCATGCGGTTCTCCCTCACAACAGTCAGAGTTTTTGTCACACCCAAGATTCGAATCAGAGACCTAAGGTTCTAATATTTTTTAAATAAATTTAGCAAACCAAATATTCGTTTTACCTCTGTTAGGGGCAAGAGATTACTTCTTATTTATAATAATTGACCTTATAGTTGCTTTTTAATTTTGATTGACTTATGTCACTAGCTTGCCTTGACAATTTTTCAAGTACATAAATAACTTCATAAAAATGACTTCAACGTATGATCTGTTTTTCAAACCAGTGACTTAATTAATATTAAATTTTAGGTTTGTTCCTTCAAAATTTGAAGAAATTTTCATCAAGCATGCAAAAAAGCACCCAAATGCTTTGACATCTGATGAATTGAAGGAGCTGCTAAAGGCAAACAGAGTTCCTAAGGATTACAAAGGATGGTAAGTTTTTCATATATATATAATATTAAGTGAATTTTGTTGTTATTGACCAAATATTTTCTGGTTAATATATCATAAATTGTTGGCTCAGGCTTGCTAGCTACACAGAGTGGAAGATATTATATGTTCTTTGCAAAGATAAGGATGGTTTGCTACACAAAGAAACTGTTCGTGCTGTTTATGATGGGAGCCTGTTTGAAAAAATGGAAAAGGAACACTCAGAAAAGAAAACCAAATAAAAACAGATTTACTAGGATTCATGAATTTTATTTAAGGATTGTGATATTTCCATAAGGATTAGAGATTTAATTATTCCCTTAAATTTTATTATGTTAATACATGGATAAGTTGGTGCTCTAAATGATACCTTATTTTTCTTTGGCTCTTGAAAGTATAAGTGTGTGATTTTCTTTTGGCTACAAAGTATTTATGTTAATTTGCTCCTTTATATATGTTAAGTATTTAGTTATTCATTTATCCGTTTGTCAATGGTTGTTGTTTTTTGTCAATGGTTGTTGACATAGAATTGATAACTCTCTATGTAGCTTATTATGTATGTATGATTGAACGACTCTGTAGCCGGGTATGATTTGCTAGGAAGTGTCTTATATGCCTCTATTCCTTAAATTATACTCAGTTCTCAAGTAATAATTGTGTCTTATTTGTTATATTATGTTTGTTTAGGAATAAGAAGGGCTAAATACAGTTTTGTTATTAATCTGGCACATTTGGTGCCCTTGTGAATATTTTAATGTGTTTGCTAGCGTTACAACGTCAAGCGTTATAACGTTGAAAGACAGACCCAGCTGAGTATCAAAGATAAAAGTTCACTTTTGGCGCCAAGCACTTTAAGTCAAGTCTTTGTACACTGTGCTAGCTGTACACGCTGACAACACTACCTCGGTATATATACACTATACCTTGACAACTACACTTCAACCTACATTCACTACACTCACTACAACATTTATACCCTACGGCAACGCCTAAAATTGCAACGGCTATGAAACCGTTGCCTTAGCCAACCAATGGCAACGGTTTTTTTAAACCGCTGCTAGTTCATTTTTTTTTAATTTTGTTTTAAAAAACAACGGCTAAAAACCGTTCCCATAGGTCTACCGCAACGTTTTTTGTATTAAATGTTTAGGCAACGTTTCAGAAACGTTGCCATTGGGGAAATTATATATCCAACGGGCCAGAAACGTTGCCATAGGGAAAATTATATAGCCAACGGTTCAGAAACGTTGCGATAGAGACAATTATTAAAATGAAAAAATTGAGCGCTAAATAGTAGCGCGTGTTTTGATTCTAAATTTTTTGGTGGCAAAGCATAAAAATTTCAGCCAAAAATAAGGGGTAGTTCTAGGGTGAAAGAGCAAATTAAATCTTTCACCCGTGAACTACTAAAATTGACCGTTGGATATTGTTTAAAAAGCTATGAATGGTTAAGATTGAATCAACCAATATTAAATCTCAACCATTGATGAAATTTTAAACTACATCCAACGATCATTTTTAGTGGTTCACCAGTGAAAGATTTAATTTGCTCTTTCACCCTAGAATCACCCAAAAATAAGCTTGAACTAAATAAAACAAAAAAAAAAATCAATTCCCAAACACACTAAACGTTTCAATTCCAGTCTTAATATTCAAAGCAATGAACGAGATGATGATCCAGAGCCAAAGTTCATTGAACCCTAACTTTTCCTCCTAAAACGTTTCCCCCACAATCAGGCCAAGTCCCAAAATCAGCCATTGAACAAGATGATGATCCAGAGCAGTGTTCCTCATCTTCCAGATTGAAGGTCATCTTCCTTGCAATATACATTATGTATGTTAAGTTGTTACATTTTAGGATACAATGAACAATGTAGAACTTAACAAGTTTGGATGATGGAATACAATGTACAGGAACAATTCATATGGAGCGAGTCCCAAAGAACGATTTTTCCGAAGATTGAAACAGTTACGTGAATTGAAACAGTTCCAGAAAAATTGTTACCCACTGTTGCTAGTAATGGCAACAGTTTTCTGGGTTGTCAATGGTAGCAACGGTTACCCCCTGTTGCTAGTAATGACAATGGTTTCAACGTGTTGCAATACTTGGCAACGGTTTGTCAGTGTTGCCAATGGTAGCAACGGTTGTTCAGTGTTGCAATACTTGGCAACGGTTTGTCAGTGTTGCAATACATGGCAACGGTTCCAAACCGTTGCCATTGAGTAAACACAAAAAACGTTGCATTTGAACTAGTAGTGGCAACGGTTTTGAAAGTTCGTTGCCTTTTGTGACAAATAAACGTTGCCTATAGCAAAAGGCAACGCTGGCAGAAACAACGCTTTGAAAACGTTGCCATAGGGTTTTGGCAACGGTTTTTCTGCTTTATGGAACAGTTTATGGCCGTTGCCATAGGGAGAAAATGTTGTAGTGACTTCAATACATCCATACCTCGACCACACTAGATTCGACATACTTACACTTCACTTCATCACATCCATACCTCGACAATACTTCCTCAATTCACCATCACTCACCTCGGTTACACTACTTCACTTGACCATCAATCACCTTGCCACACTTCCTCACTTAACCATTACTCACCTCGGTACTACACTACTTCGGCTACACTACTTCACTTGACCATCAATCACCTTGCCACACTTCCTCACTTAACCATTACTCACCTCGGTACTACACAACCTCGGCTACACTACTTCACTTGACCATCAATCACCTTGCCACACTTCCTCACTTAACCATTACTCACCTCGGTACTACACTACCTCGGTTACACTACTTCAGTTACACTCCTTCACTTAATCATTACTCACCTCGGTACTACATTACCTCGGTTACACTACCTCGGTTACACTCCTTCACTTAACCATTACTCACCCTAAGACTACACTACCTCGGTTACACTACCTCGGTTACACTACTTCACTTACACTCCTTCACTTTAATCATCACTCACCTCGGTTACACTACCTCACTTACACTCCTTCACTTTAATCATCACTCACCTCGGTTACACTACCTCACTTACACTAGCTTTGACATCCATATACTACAACGCACACATACTCACTTCAACACACCTACTCTTCTCGGCACACACATACTTCGACTTACATATACTACGACGCACACCCTTACGCTGACACACTTATGCTTCTCGGCACACGCTTACTCACTATCCTTCGACGCACACACTTTCGACCTTCACAAGCTACAACACACCTAACCTTCTCGGCACACGTGTAATACTTCACTTGAATGGCGCTCTAGACGCCTAACCCTCATCTTCCTCTTTTCTTTGATTCTCATACTATGATCAAACTTAAACAACAATTACTACAACACATATTCATTCGAACTTGTCAACACACCTCAAAGTAACAACTAAGGTGACAACACCAAAAATGGCGCCCTTGCGCCTAGGGTTCCACAAACCCATTTTCTTTTCTAGGTCTTAAATATGACCAATCATCAACAATACATACACACTTCACAATTTCACCAAAGTGAAGCAAACACAACATCAATCACACAACAAGCAACACAAACAACTCACAAATCATCCTAGAGTCTAACTCACACATAACACTCATCATATACTCTATTATAGGTGAAAGAGAGCCCCCTTACCTTATTGAAGAAACTAGCACTCTCTCCACCAAGAATCACCAACCATCACCAACAATCCAGCTCCTCTTCCCTGAACTTGAGCTCTCCACGCCAATCTCCTCTCTTCTTCTTCTTCTTCGAGCCATCGCCTCTCTCTCTCTACTCTCTTACTTTACTCTTTGACTTTTCTTTACTTTGATTACAAATGCGCTCTCTCATCATCGACACCTCAACTTAACACATGAACATGGGCCTAATTCATGGACCTCTATTCACACCTCCTCCATTACTTGCACTACTCCCTCTTTTAATTAAATTACCACTCACTTTTTACTAACCACCACTCCTCATTTAAATCAAATACCCTATCATTATTTTAATTTAACCAACCAATATACCACTTAATTAAATAAATACTTGAATTTTTTTTGGGGCGTTACAACTCTCCCCCACTTAGAATATTTTCGTTCTCGAAAATCTCATCAATTACATGAACACATCAATTCCATCAGTCTTATTCTGCTTCCAACTATCAACAACACCTTCTTGTACACTAAGTACTAGGACATACACACCTCCCTACGCCCTTACCTTGTACCGAAACTCTATTCTCAGGGTCACCAAAGTCTCACCCGATCATCCAAGCACTATTAATCTATCGTTAGGGAACTACACTATAGCAATCACTTAAAGTACTAATGCTCATCTCTTACGTCAATCTATATCCAAGCTACAGACAATGCCCTCCTCATCTCTGCATCCTATTCCCCGCACTGAATTCTAATCCTTTAATCACCAAAATTACACACGACCACCCAGATCCTATATAGGTACTTATTCGACTACCATACTCTTAATAATAGTTATTCTACCTCAGGTTTCCCAGAAACCGCATTTCTAAACTCTTTCCAAAAAGGCATGCTTTATCACTTTGCATGAACTTCAAACTCAAAGTGTCGATCCTTATCTTTACATCTCCCTACTATCAACCCCCAAATCAAAACACAAACTTGCACACACCACTCAATTAATTAAGTTGAAATTAGTACATATCCAAAATTTATAATATCCACGAGTTATTGTCGCCTCTTTCATTGGGGATGAGTTATTGGGGTGATCAGTCCCTCCTACTCACACAACCAATTAGTTAAGGTCACAAAACTACGTGTTTTCAAATTTTCACCACTAAGAGACTTTTAACGGAGTCTAGAGTGCGAAGGTGTCGTCACGACTCCCACTCTTTTGACGTCGTTAAAACCCTGTTTAATCACACACACCTCAATAATACAAACAACAAACACAAACAACTACAATCAAAATCTACAACAAAGTCTCTGCATCGGAGATCGACTAGGAACTACGAGACACTACGTTTCGACAACTTGGCTAGACAGACCGAATCGCTCGATACCAACTTGTAACACCCCCTTTTCTCATCAATAATTTAATTTAAAATCGAGTTGAAAATCGTTTTTCTTTTAAAAAGGATACATTCTCAAAGGAATGCTACGTTCACCAAAACATCATTTCAATTTAGTCAACAATACTTTTCACAAATAAATATAATTGCGTGATACATAGCACGACTTAAATGGCGAACCCTCGAAACATCGGTTTCTCAAACCAAATCTACATCACCAATATATTTAAACCTAACTAAACAATAACCAGACACTATAACTACTCGTCCCCCCACAGTGCTACGCATCAGAGTAAGACTCCACAACCAGACTAAGGAAGGAAGACCTTCACTCGGAATCACTTGCACGTTGCCGACATAAGAAGCAACATAAAAGCAGAAGGGTGAGTCTCTAAACACATATAATAAAATGTATGATAAACATTATGTTAGAAAACAACTAGAAACACCTCGGCTCACATAAACAAATACACCTCATCAAGTTATAACACCTCAACTTATAAACAACAAGAAAACATCACCAATTGCATGAGTATATGCATGAATGCAACCCAACACCAAGGGAATAATGCATGTGGTACCATCACCGTCATTATTTCGCCATTTCGCATAACTAGTCCTTTAATGATATGAAGACCGAAGTCTACAATATCGAGGCCGAAGCCTATAACCGTCCTTTAATGCATATGAATCATGTGACTTCATGAACAATGCGTCAACCACAATCAATCATGCCATGTATGAAATGACACCGTCACTAGAGTTACCTCCGTCATTTAATCCACCGTCATTACACCGTCTTTACATCGTTGTCTAATTCACCTAGACAACATCAATAGCTCTATGGCTAACATCAACACCTCAGTCAATAACTCTATGGCTAATGTCCAACTCACCGGACACATCGACACCAAAATCAATAGCTCTTAGGCTAACATCAACACACACAGGTCACTAGCTACATGGCTAACATCAACACCTCGACCACTAGCACTATGGCTAGCGTCAACCTCACGATCACACATAGGGACCAAAACGTCACCTAAGGACCAAACGTCACCTAAGGACCAAACGTCACCTAAGGACCAAGTGGCTTCACAATTCACAACTTAGACGTACTCGGCACCCAAACAACACCCAAAATTGGCCTGACAGCAACCTGCGCTACCATGACATCAAAACAGCACCTCGGCACACCTACACTACCCTTCGTCACACCACACTGCACTTTGGCGCATCACACTGCACCTCGACACACCTACACTACCCTGCGTCACACCACACCGCACTTTGGTGCATCACGCACACTCGGCACACCTACACTACCCCCGTCACACCACACTTCTTCACATCCACACTTCGACACCCACACGTCGAAACCTACACTTCGTCACCACTACAACACTACACGCCCGGTATACCTACACCTTGACAACACTAACTTCGACATACATACACCTCGCCGGCAACTACACGCCGGTATACATACTCTACGCCCGGCAACTACACATCGACTCCCATACACTAACACTTCGTCATGTCTAAACGAGCGACACTTTCACTCCACTACTTCTACACCTCAACACATACACCTCGGTATATATTCACTATACTGACAACTACACTTCGCTCCAAATGGACTACACCTAGACCACTACACACCTCGACTTAGATACACTACACCTCGATGACTTCACCCGACTTAGATACATTACACCTCGACAACACTACCTCAGTATATATACACTATACCTTGACAACTACACTTCAGCCTACATTCACTACACTTCAATACATCCATACCTCGACCACACTAGATTCGACATACTTACACTTCACTTCATCACATCCATACCTCGACAATACTTCCTCAATTCACCATCACTCACCTCGGTTACACTACTTCACTTGACCATCAATCACCTTGCCACACTTCCTCACTTAACCATTACTCACCTCGGTACTACACTACCTCGGCTACACTACTTCACTTGACCATCAATCACCTTGCCACACTTCCTCACTTAACCATTACTCACCTCGGTAGTACACTACCTCGGCAACACTACTTCACTTGACCATCAATCACCTTGTCACACTTCCTCACTTAACCATTACTCACCTCAGTACTACACTACCTCGGTTACACTACTTCAGTTACACTCCTTCACATAACCATTACTCACCTCGGTACTACACTACCTCGGTTACACTACCTCGGTTACACTCCTTCACTTAACCATTACTCACCTCGGTACTACACTACCTCGGTTACACTACTTCACTTACACTCCTTCACTTTAATCATCACTCACCTCGATTACACTACCTCACTTACACTCCTTCACTTTAATCATCACTCACCTCGATTACACTACCTCACTTACACTAGTTTTGACATCCATATACTACAACGCACACATACTCACTTTAACACACCTACTCTTCTCGGCACACACATACTTCGATTTACATATACTACGACGCACACCCTTACGCTGACACACTTATGTTTCTCGGCACACCCTTACTTCAACTCACTATCCTTCGACGCACACACTTTCAACCTTCACAAGCTACAACACACCTAACCTTCTCTGCACACAGTAATACTTCACTTCGAATGGTGCTCTAGATGCCTAACCCTCATCTTCCCTCTTTTCTTTGATTCTCATACTATAATCAAACTTAAACCACAATTACTACAACACATATTCATTCGAACTTGTCCAACACACCTCAAAGTAACAACTAAGGTGACAACACAAAAAATGGCGCCCTTGCGCCTAGGGTTCCACAAACCCATTTTCTTTTCTAGGTCTTAAATATGACCAATCGTCAACAATACATACACACTTCACAATTTCACCAAAGTGAAGCAAACACAACATCAATCACACAACAAGCAACACAAACAACTCACAAATCATCCTAGAGTCTAACTAACACATAACACTCATCATATACTCTATTATAGGTGAAAGAGAGCCTGTAACGCCCCAAAAATTATTGGCTATTTATTTAATAAATTATTGGGGATTAGATTGTGGAAAAATATTAGAAATAAAAATATGGTATTTTATTAAATCAAGGGGGGTTGAATTGTAACACCCCGAATTTCGTGTGTGGTGGTTCTTTTAGTATGTGTTGTTTTATGAATCATTTTTATTTATAAGGTTAGATTATTTTCTTGAGTGTTTGAGTCATTAAAATTAGTTGAAATCACTTTAAAGGGTATTTTTATATGCTATTGGTAATATATGATTAATAATATTATATATTTATTTTATTTCTATTAAATACCAGTGTTTGAGATATTATTTCTTTAGAAAGTTATTTTGGTCTATTGAGGTGTTAAAATAATAGTTATAGTGATATTGGGCTCTAAAAGTATTTAAAATGAGTTTTTGGGCTGTTTTACTCGCATACACCCCCTCCTGGTTGCTAAGCGCACCCCACCACTGAGTCAACTTAGCCCAGAAATCCCTCCCAGCGTTCCAGCCCACTCGCCATCCCAGAACCCGACCCAACTATCTTCTCTTCTTCCTCACGCTGCAACACGCACAGAAACCGCAAAACCCTTATGGCTTCCTTCATCATTTTCGTTGTCCACCTTCAAGCCATGGGCGAACCCCAAATGTAACACCCCATTTCTACCCGGCAATTTTAATCAAAATCAGAGTATAAAAAATATTTTTATTAAACGGAATGTTACACTTCTCTCTTAAAACACTCAAACAGTCGGTTCAGCTCAGAAATGTACATCAATACATAACACCATATAAAACGTGGGACATAAACTCATATCATGCAGCAGAATAAAACTACAGTTCAAAAGAATAATTCTCAAGTCTCAAAATACATAATATAACAGCAGGAAAACTCAACAATGAGCAAAACAGATCAAACTAGAGTTTATAACCCATCCCCTAGGTGCTACGTGATCGAGCGCATCGACTCGGGGAATAGTGAAGGTAGCAAGCCTTCACTCATGACTACCGTGGAAAACAACAACGAGCGGGTGAGTCTCGAACTATATAATAAAAGTGATAATAGGCAATATATACAGTCACAGTTCACCACACAATCAGTCATACCAATCATCACCCAATAACATTTATGCGTTCATGAGAATGTATGCAATGTAGTTATGCATGTGGTACCATTTGCCCTCATGGCAGTATCATTATCAAATTGAGTCCTCATGACTCTGGCCCCCATGCTTTGGCCTCATGGCCTCACAATTAATTTATAAACGTCGCGACGCATGTAGAATGTATGCATGAGACTCCATGAACACATCACAGCACAATTACAATATCTCATTTCATATATTATTTCTCACCTCATAGTTAATCTCATTTATAGCCCCCATGGCCCATGCCCCCATGGCATCCTCTGTCATCTCAAGTTACTAACTCAACATAGTTAAGTCCCAAGGACTATTCACAATAAGAGGACTAAACCTCACTTAGGGACCTAAACCACCCTTTAGGACCAAAACAATCACCTAGGGACCAAACTGTCACCTAGGGACCAAACAGCATACACTTAGGCACAAGGCAGCACTAGGCGCCATTTCCCCCACATTCTGGCACCACCTTGTGCAACACAAAGACTAGGCGCCGTAAATTCGATTTGGCGCCCGTGGCAACACACAAATGCGCACGGGCGCCACTTTTCTAGCAATCTGGCGCTCGGGCAGGTATACGATCCTAGACACAAACTAAGACACTGATCGAGACAGCCTCGAACACAGCGCGCCGCTAGGCGCACTGGCAAAGACTTGTTTGGCGCCACGCACTGACCCAAAGACACACAACACATTCAAACAGAAAACCACTCGAGCCAAAATATTTAAAATTGTTTTTGGGCAGGCAACTACAAAAGATGGCACGGTGAAATATGCCCAGAACTCTAAGTTCCACTCAAAACACCCCCTAGGCGCACACATATAGCGCCACAGCAAAGCCCACCAGAACATCTCTCAAATGACACATGAAAAACTAAAACTACTCGAGCCAAAATGTTTAAAATTGTTTTTGGGCAGCCAACTGCAAAAGATGGCACGGTAAAATATGCCTAGAACTCTAAGTTTCACTCAGACCATCCCATAGGCGCACACAAATAGCGCCACAGCAGTGCCTACCGGCACATCTCTCAAATGACACGTGCAAAAAGAAAACTACTCGAGCCAAAATGCTTAAAATAGAATTTGGGCGGGCAATTACAAAATATGGCACGGTGAAATATGCCCAGAACCTCAAGTTCCACTCAAACCACCCCATATGTGCACTTGAACAGTGCACAGGGCTCCATATTCCCAGCAACTGGCGCCCAGACAACAAACACACACACACGACACACTACTACGATTGCTGGGCGCCATTTCCCAAAGAATCTTGGCGGCAAAGAACCCCGCACACGCACTCCAAATCCAAAGACGTGAACGAGAACCCAGCGCCATTTTCTCAGCAATATGGCGCCCTGACAGTGGCATTCCTGCACAAACTCACAACCCAACCCATGAACAGTACACAGGGCGCATAAATCCTAGCACATTGGCGCCCTATACCTCAAAAATCCCCAATTCTTAATTCCTTTCAATTCTAATCACCATATATCATTAAAATTCACTCTATAATCATTTTAACACATTCAATTTCACATCTCAAACATCAAATTACACATTAACACGAAGTCAAGCACATAAACCCTAACATTAAGCCCTAAATCAATTTCTCATGCAATTTCATCAAATTCACTAAACCAAATTCAATCAATCAATCAATTATCAACAATTAGAGACTCTATGACTCCTATACAACCTATTATACCCTCTATTATAGAGTGAGTGTAACACCCCAAAATAATTCAATTAATTAACTTAGTTGAGTTATTAAGGGTTTGCAACATTTTACTTTTAAGTCAAATAATTCATTAAGTGAAGGTTAAGCATGTGTTGCATTTTAGGAAAATGTCTAAGTTAGGAGAGGGTGTGGGTAGAAGAAGCCCACGGCCTAATAAGGCCAAGGCCTCATTTAAGTCCCTTAGGACATGTTAAATGGTGCCTTCGTAGGAGACCATTACATTGTTCCAAAAATAGTCAAGTTACCAAATTAAGAAAATAGAGAGAAGTGAGACTTGGAGAGAAGGAAGAGAACCGAAGGGAGAACCAAGAGAAAAAGGGAAGAGTGAGCTGAATCTTGAAGGATTCCTAGAAGTGCTAGTGAAGAGGGTGTGTCTACGGTTGTGATCAGGTTAGGGGGCTCTTTTAATCCTTGTAATGTTTTGTGTTTGGTAGTATTTTGGTGTGAGTGGTTCTGATCACCTTGCATGTGTGTTTTATGTGTTGTTCATAACATGTTTTGCTGTGTTTTTGCTCTTGCTGTGATTTGTGGTGAGTTACGATGGTGGATCGGTTGGGAAAGAGAGAGGAGTGTAACACTCCCTGTTCTGTGTGGTACGAAGAGAGCATTGCATGGTGAGGCATCAGAGTGTGAATCGGTGTAGTGTGAAGAAAATGAGTTTGCATGTAGAGTTAGGGAGAGGATCAGAGCCAATGGAGTGAGTATCCGAGTGTGCATGAGTGTGGTGATCTTTGGAAATGGGTTGCATGTTGGGTTAAGTAAAGAAGCAGAGTAAACCAAGTACCCTTGACTTTAGTGAGAGAAACCGAAGTTGAGGAAGTCAACGCCTAGAGTGTCTTAGTGTTGAGAGTCTGTTGGTGAGTTTGAGGAGAGTATGTGTCTAAACACCATTAGCGAGGGTAGGGACGCATATACCAAGTGTAGGTGTTTCGCCTTAAGGTTACCGAGGTGTGTAGGAGTGAACCAAGTCCTCGGCCGAGGTAGCGCACCGAGGTGGGCAGCCCAAATGCCTAAGTGTAGGTGAACCGAACTAGGGAATGCCGAGAAGTGAATCCCCATGAGTTAGACGATTTTAGTGTAAGGGAGCGCGTAATTGTGAGTATATCACTCGAGTGAGAGTTTGAGTGTAACATGCCGAGGTGCCAAAGCTGAGCTAGGTGCCGAGGTGATGTAGAATACCGAGTTGGAGTAGTTAGTAGAGGTACACACATAGTGTGCGAAGTGATGTTTAGCGCCAATGTTGCCTAGCACATTGCGGGGCGCCACTTGTGAGTGCTATTTAGCACCAAATGTGCATAAGTAAGGGAGCGATAGAGTCCATTTTGGTCCCTAAGTGTCGTTGCGGTCCTCGGTGTGACAATTAGTCCACCATGGAGTGCCGAGGTGTTTGAGAGGTCGGTTGTAGGTCCTAGGGTGATTCTACCGGTGTAGTAGGGTCGACCTTAGCTGCTTTGTGATGATGTCAGATGGTGTGGGACGTCGGTGAGCGACGGAGTAGAACGGCGGAGTAACGACGGTGAACAACGGTGTAAGCATTCACATGCGTTATGTTTGATTGGTGTGTGATTGCATTTGTCATGAAGTCACATGTTCATGTGCATATTACGACGGAGGAGGTTTTGTAACACCCTGAATGATTTAATTAAGTAATTGATTAAATTATTTAAAGTGTTGCACTTATTTTAATTATATTAAATTATAATGTAAATGTTTTATTTAATTGAAGGAGTAGTAATGTCGGTAATTAGAAGTGGTATGGAATGGCCCAAGAGCCCAAGCCCATTGACTTAGGCTACTAGGCATTAGGGAGTGATGCAATTCGCATCATTTGTGAAAGAAAGAAAGAAAGAAACGTAAGAAGAGAAGAGAGAAAGAAGGGAAAAACGGCAAAACCCTAGAGAGAAAGAGAGAAGAGCAATCGCACAAGGGAGAAGAAGGAAAGGAAAGGAGCGGTTCTTTGTTGTTTTTCAGACGTGACTCGGTGAGAAGGACGTTTCTACGGTTAATTTGAGGTAAGGGTGGGTCTTGCTATATAATCCGGGTTATAATGGGTTGTGGGTTAGAATTAGTAGATTAATCGTGTGTTTGATGTATGTTGATTGTTTTAGAATTGTTTGATGCGTTTTTGATGTTTGGTTGTTATTAGAGTTGTTTTGATTTATGGATGAGTATGATAATAGAGCAAAGAATCGAATTGCATGTTGATTGTGGTTAGAAAATGAAATTGATGAGTGTATCTGGATGATTCTGAACAGTGATGTTGTAATTGTGAATCTTAAACCAATAGAAGAATTGATCGTTCTTCCTCCAAAATGAGAGCTAGAAATCAATTTCCCACTTTGAAAAGAAGCTAGAAATCGATTTCCCACTCTGAAATGAGAGCTAGAAATCGATTCCCTCCTTTAGAAATGAAGGTAAGAATCAATTTCCCCCTTTAGTAATGAAAGCAAGGAATCGATTCCTTCCTTTAGAATTGAAGCAAAGAATCGATTCCCTCCTTTAGAATTGAAGCAAAGAATCGATTCCCTCCTTTAGAATTGAAGCAAAGAATCGATTCCCTCCTTTAGAATTGAAGCAAAGAATCGATTCCCTCCTTTAGAATTGAAGCAAAGAATCGATTCCCTCCTTAGAAATGAAAGCAAGAATCAATTCCCTCTTTAAAAATGAAAGCCATGAATCGATTCCCTTTTGAAAACAAGTAGCTATGAATCGACTCCTCTTTTGAAAGTCTTAGATCTTTGTTTTAGTTACGATGGAGTTGTTTTAGTCCTTAGGTCTTTGTTGTAGTCCCGATGGAGTTGTTTTAGTCCCCGAGTCTTTGTGTTGGTCCTTTATGTGCGGTTTGAGTCCACGAGTCTTTGTGTTGGTCCTTTATGGGTTTGTTTGAGTCCCCGAGTGCTATGTTGATCCAAAAGGTGTTGTTTTGGTCCCTAGGTGGTGTTTCTGGTCCTAGGTGTGTTGTTTTGGTCCCTAGGTGTGGTTTTGGTCCCTAGGTGACAGTTTGGTCCAATAGGTGTTGTTACGGTCCCTAAGTGTTAATTTGGTCCTAAAGGGTGTTTTAGGTCCCCCGAGTGAGGTTTAGTCCTCCGGTTGTGATTAGTCCTTGGGACATGATTGGGATGAGCTAGTGAATGAGGTGACCTGATGATGTCATGGGGGCATGAGCCATGGGGGCTAAAATTAAAATGACCACGATATGAGAGGTGATGATAAGTGATGAACTGTAGGCTGCGGTCTTGACGTATAAATGAAATTGATGATGTGTGTGTTCATGAGTCACATGCATACATTCGGCTGCGGTCGCGACGATATATTGTAAAGGCTGCGATGCGGTGTTTGATTTAATTTGCGATCGTGAAGTATAATAATTAATGATGAAATTTGCGGTATGGTGTTTGATTTAATTCATGATCGTGAAGTATAATAATTAATGATGAGGTCATGATGCGGTGATAATGGTACCACATGCATCGTTGCATTGCATTACATCCATGCTCATAAATGATATTGAGCGCATTGTGATTGATTGTGATTGATTGACTTCTATGAACTGATTTACTGCTTATTATCACCCTTATTATTGTAGTTTGAGACTCACCCGCTTCGTTGTTGTTTACCACGGGTAGCCATGAGTGAAGGCTTAGTCCCTTCACTTCCCGAGTCGATGCCGCTCACGATCACGTAGCACCTAGGGGATGGGATTTAGACTTTAGTCATTTGTTTTGCTCCTTTGTTGAGCTTTTATACTTGATATTCTATGTATTGTTGAGACTGTTGATTATTCTGTTGAGATAGTGTTTTTATTTGTATACATTTTAACTATAGGTATTTGTTCTATGAGATTATGAGCCCCATGGACTTGACACAAAAATTAATCTTCTTGTGCCCCGAACGTACTCATCTACTAAATCTCTGCATTAGAAATGGCACCTCAAAAGAAAATGTTGCAGAAATGAAGAAAAACGTTAAACAAAACAAGGAAGCGGTAAAAGCCTATATCAATGAACGCTTGGCTTTGGCACATGAAAGCAATTGTGATAGCTTGTTTTTGGCACCCACTCTCTTAGAGTAAGAAATTATCTATCCCCTACCTACGGATTGAGCTAAGACATCTGAAATGTTGAATGAAATTCCTTTCCTTTTTGAAATATCTGTTATTTATTTGGCTATTCAAATTTTTTGTAGAAAACATTGGATATTGTTGGTAGTTGATCCTAAAAGAAATAGAATTTTCTATTTAGATTCGTGTCATGGTGATCCTAACAACCACCTCAAGATGAGAGCTATATTTGAAAGGTGTGTATTTAGATACATCGCATATTTCATCATTTAAATTATGTATTTCAATTAATTAATATAGTTATATGTATGATGTTTCAAATTGTTTGACAACTTATTGGGGATCGAATAAGGTCGAGCAGAGAGATGGGAATGTGAAAAATAAAACACAATGGATAGTCATAAAGGTAAGTTTATAATTATTCTTATCCATATGTAAATATTGCTCGCATTTTAATAATTAATTATTATTTTGATTTCTAGTGTCCTGCACAACCAAACAATGATGATTGTGGGTATTACGTTATGAAGTTTATGAGGACATAATCACTCACCATCAAATAGAAATTCTGTAAATGTATGTAATTTATATAGTTTGTTTTTTCACAAGTAATTTTATATCTAGCACTTAACCACTTAATTCTAAGTTTATTTTATTTCATTTTTACAGTATTTTCTGGAATGTCGGTTTGAGCTCCATTTTACGATGACCAACTTATGAGCTCGGAGGAGAGTGGTGTCATCATGTTGCGGTTTGATTCTTGAAAATCGAAATTCATGTAATTTTGGTTAATTAGCTTGTTTTTGTTCCTAACAACTGGATCCTCCCCAACTATTTCTCCATGCATTAGGTAGAATTTTTTTGCCCAAGCACTTATTTGTTGAGAAGAAACATCATGTAATCTTTAATTTGTTGTCTATATATGTTGACATTCGAATTTGGTTAATGAGTTATGTATTTTTTTGTTAGTACGTACTTTGTTAATGATTTATAAGTTTCTTGCAATTGGTTTGTTGATTTGATATTTGGTTCATATTGGATGTTGAATTGATTTTGGGTGATGAGCGTAGGCACTACACCGGGAAAAACCAACAGTCTTTGCAAAATATTGTATAGATATACGTAAAAGCAGAGAAAATATATATTTTTAAAAAGCAGAGAATTAGGGCGCTCAAAGTTAAAAGCGCCTCTGTTTGTGTAAGCACACTTGACAATCGTGGGCGCTCCAAGAGAAAGCGCGTCTGTTGGTCGAACCAACGGGCGCTTCTACTAGAAGCGCCTCACGATTGTCAAGTGCGCTAACACCAACGAGGACGCTTTATAAACCGGCGCCCCAATTGTTAGAGACGCCAAGACCAATAGAGGCGCTTTATTTGCAGCGCCCTGTTGCCTAATTATTAGAGGCGCTACGAGCGCTTACAGAGTGGTTGGCAACGGCAGTAGCTAGATTCAGGCGCTCGTAAGCGCCTAATGGATAAAAAAAAGCGCCCCTGATGGTTTTTCCTGTTGTAGTGACAATTAGGTGTTGCTAGACTAGTTCTAAATTGTTGTTCATCCGGGCTTGATAGAGGTGAGTTCGGAACGAGTAAGCCATATGAGGTGTCTGGCGACAGAGGAAAGCAGAGGTATTCGGTGGTAGTAGGTCTGCTTTGAGGGTAAGAGGAGTGCGGCGAGGGCAAGACGCCAAGTGGGAGATGCTCCTACGATATGGTGTGTTTCAAGTGTGGCAATGGGTCCACAAGAGCTTTGATTGCAAGTCAGTAAGTTTCCTTCCTCCGTAAGAGGAAGAATCTGTTTTGTTGTCTGCGGGTCAGCTGCATAAAATTATGAAGGAGGGTGGTCATCTGTTTGCTTTGATGGCATCCTTATCTGCTGAGAACCAAGCTATAGTTGATGGGTTGCAGGTGGTGTGCGAGTTCCCTGAAGTGTTTCCTGATGAGATTCCTAGTGTGCCGCTGAGAGAGGAAGTGAAGTTTGGAATTGATCTCGTGCACAGTACTAGGCACGTGTCTATGTGCCGTGCGGATGTCGACACGAGTTATGCAGGCAAGAAGAAGCAGCTAGAAGAATTGCTTGAGAAGAAATTTGTGAGGCCTAGTGTGTCACCATGGGGAGCTCCGGTTTTGTTGGTTAAGAAGAAGGATGGGAGTATGCGTCTGTGTGTGGATTACAGGCAACTGAACAAAGTAACTATCAAGAATAAGTATCCTCTCCCGAGGATTGATGATCTGATGGATCAGCTGGTGGGTGTTAAGGTTTTTAGCAAAATTGACTTGAGGTCGAGGGTATCACCCAGTTAAGGTAAGAGATGAGGATATCCGTAAGAGCGGCGTTGAGCGAGGTATGGGCACTATGAGTACTCTGTCATGCCGTTTGGTGTCACTAATGCACCGGGGGGTGTTTATGGGGTACATGAACCGAGATCTTCCATAGTTACTTGGATCGGTTTGTGGTTGTTTTCATTGATGATATTACGGTGTACTCCAAGTCCGAGGAGGAGCATGCAGAGCACTTGAGATTGGTGCTAGAGGCTTTGAAAGAAGAAGCTTTATGCTAAGTTGTCCAAATGTGAGTTCGCAGTTGCGTGAGGTAAGCTTCTTGGGTCACATTATTTACGGTGATGGTATAAGCTGTGGACCCGACCAAGGTTGATGTAGTGTTGCGGTGGGAGAGCCCAAAGTCCGTGGCCCGAGATCGGGAGTTTCTTGGGGTTGGTGGTTACTATAGGAGGTTTATTGAAGGGTTCTCTAAGCTAGCCCTTCCATTGACCCAATTGACTGTAAGGGAAGAGCCTTTGTGTGGGATGCAAAATGTGAAGAGAGCTTCCAAGAGTTGAAGAGGAGGTTGACAACATCTCGAGTGTTAGTCTTTGCTGTGTGCGGATCAACCTTTTGTTGTGTACTGTGATGCTTCCAAGATGGGTTTGGGAGGTGTATTGATGCAGGATGGGAAGGTAGTTGCTTATGCGTCCGACAGATTGAGGACACATGAGAAGAACTATCCCACTCATGATTTAGAGTTGGCTGCCATTGTGCTGAAGATTTGGAGTCACTATTTGTATGGCACTAGATTTGAGGTATTCAGTGATCACAAGAGTTTGAGGTATCTGTTTGACCAGAAGGAGCTGAATATGAGGCAGAGGCGTTGGTTTAGAGCTTTGAAGGATTATGATTTCGGCTTGAACTATCACCCTACAAAGCTAATGTCGTGGGCGATGCTTTAAGTCGGAAAACTTTACATATGTCGGCTATGATGGTGAGGAATTGGAGTTGATTGAGCAATTAGTGATTTGAGTCCAGTTTGTGAAGTGACACCCCCCAGTGTCGGGTGGGTATCTTGAGGATTGGGAATGACTTATTGGTTAGTATCGAGACGCCCGAGAAGTTAGATGTGAAGTGGTTGATTTCTTTGGTTCTTTGGTGAGCAAATTGTAGATGGTGATTCTGAGTTGGATACCCGGGTGTGTTGAGATTCGGGGGCCAGAATTTGTGTTCTGATGATCTTTGAGTTGAAGAAGATGATACTTGAGGAGAGCCATAGGAGCAAGTTGAGTATTCATCCGGGTGCTACCAAAATGTATCATGATCTCAAGAAAGCGTTATGGTGGCACAGTATGAAGAGGATGTAGCACAGATTCGTTTATGCTGTTTGACTTGACGGCCGTAAGTCAAAGATTGAGCACGAAGCTGCGGGGTTGATGCAACCTTTGGAGATTCGGAATGGAAATGGGACAAAGACATTTCCATGGACTTTGTATTTGGGTTGCCAAACATTTGTGAGAGGTTTGACACTATTTGGGTGATTGTGGATAGGTTGACCAAGTGCGCCCATTTTATTCCTATCAACATCACCTATCTGTGCCAAAGTTGGCTAAGATTTATATTCGGTGATTGTGAAGCTACATGGGGTCTGAAGAGTATTGTGTCGAGATAGAGACCCGAGGTTTACATCCGAGTTTTGGGGGAAGCTTGCGGGAGGCATTGGGGTCAGTTGAGGTTGAGTTCGACTTTATCATCCTCGGGATGATGGGATGACAGAGAGAACCATCCAGTCCTGGAGGACCTTACGAGAGCTTGTGTGCTAGAGCGGGAGGTGCGTGGGATACACATCTCCCACTGATTGAGTTTACTTATAATAACAGCTATCATTCGAGCATAGGGATGGCTCCTTTTGAGGCCTTTGTATGGGCGGAGGTGTAGGACTCCTTTGTGTTGGCATGAGTCAGGTGAGCGTTGTGCTTGGGACGGAATTGGTTAGGAGACTACGAGAGAAGGTAAAGATGATAAGAGAGAAAATGAAAGAGTCCCAGAGTCGGCAGAAAAGTTACCATGATAGGAGGAGAAAGGACTTGGAGTTTCAGGCTGGTGAGCATGTATTCCTGAGGGTCACGTCTATGACAGGTGTTGGGCGTGCACTAAAGGCAAAGAAGTTGACTCCTAGATTCATTGGACCGTACCAAATCACTGAGAGGGTGGGAAAGGTTGCTTATAGGGTGGCTCTGCCACCTAATCTTTCGAACTTGCACGATGTATTCCACGTATATTCCAGACCCGTCCCATGTGATTCACATGGATGATGTGGAGGTACGTGAGAACCTCACCGTGGAGACTATGCCAGTGAGGATTGATGATAGAGAAGTGAAGGTGTTGAGAGGGAAAGACATTGCCTTAGTCAAGGTAGTGTGGTTGGGAGCTGCTGGTGAGAGCATGACTTGGGAGCTGGAGAGCAGGATGAAGGAGTCTTATCCAGAGTTATTTGACCCATGTATGAATTTCGAGGACGAAATCTCCTAAGTGGGGAGAGTTGTAACAACCCTGAATGATTTAATTAAGTAATTGATTAAATTATTTAAAGTGTTGCACTTATTTTAATTATATTAAATTATAATGTAAATGTTTTATTTAATTGAAGGGAGTAGTGTCGGTAATTCAAGTGGTATGGAATGGCCCGAGAGCCCAAGCCCATTGACTTAGGCTACTAGGCATTAGGGAGTGATGCAATTCGCATCATTTGTGAAAGAAAGAAAGAAAGAAAGCGTAAGAAGAGAGAGAGAAGAGAAGGGAAAAAGCGGCACAACCCACAGAGAGAAAGAGAGAAGAGCAATCACCTGAGGGAGAAAGAAGGAAAGGAAGGAGCGGTTCTTTGTTGTTTCATGACGTGACTCGATGAGAAGGGCGTTTCTACGGTTAATTTGAGGTAAGGGTGGGTCTTGCTATATAATCCAGGGTTATAATGGGTTGTGGGTTAGAATTAGTAGATTAATCGTGTGTTTGATGTATGTTGATTGTTTTAGAATTGTTTGATGCGTTTTTGATGTTTGGTTGTTATTAGAGTTGTTTTGATTGATGGATGAGTATGATAATAGAGCAAAGAATCGAATTGCATGTTGATTGTGGTTAGAAAATGAAATTGATGAGTGTATCTGGATGATTCTGAACAGTGATGTTGTAATTGTGAATCTTAAACCAATAGAAGAATTGATCGTTCTTCCTCCAAAATGAGAGCTAGAAATCAATTTCCCACTTTGAAAAGAAGCTAGAAATCGATTTCCCACTCTGAAATGAGAGCTAGAAATCGATTCCCTCTTTTAGAAATGAAGGTAAGAATCGATTTCCCCCTTTAGTAATGAAAGCAAGGAATCGATTCCTTCCTTTAGAATTGAAGCAAAGAATCGATTCCCTCCTTTAGAATTGAAGCAAAGAATCGATTCCCTCCTTTAGAATTGAAGCAAAGAATCGATTCCCTCCTTTAGAATTGAAGCAAAGAATCGATTCCCTCCTTTAGAATTGAAGCAAAGAATCGATTCCCTCCTTTAGAATTGAAGCAAATAATCGATTCACTCCTTAGAAATGAAAGCAAGAATCAATTCCCTCTTTAAAAATGAAAGCCATGAATCGATTCCCTTTTGAAAACAAGTAGCTATGAATCGACTCCTCTTTTGAAAGTCTTAGATGCTGTTGTAGTCCTGATGGAGTTGTTTTAGTCCTTAGGTGCTGTTGTAGTCCTGATGGAGTTGTTTTAGTCCCTGAGTGCTGTGTTGGTCCTTTATGTGCGGTTTGAGTCCCTGAGTGCTGTGTTGGTCCTTTATGGGCTGTTTGAGTCCCTGAGTGCTATGTTGATCCAAAAGGTGTTGTTTTGGTCCCTAGGTGGTGTTTCGGTCCTAGGTGTGTTGTTTTGGTCCCTAGGTGTGGTTTTGGTCCCTAGGTGATAGTTTGGTCCAATAGGTGTTGTTCTGGTCCCTAAGTGTTAATTTGGTCCTAAAGGGTGTTTTAGGTCCCTGAGTGAGGTTTAGTCCTCCAGTTGTGATTAGTCCTTGGGACATGATTGGGATGAGCTAGTGAATGAGGTGGTGATGATGTCATGGGGGCATGAGCCATGGGGCTAAAATTAAAATGACCACGATATGAGAGGTGATGATAAGTGATGAAGCTGTAAGTCTGCGGTCTTGACGTATAAATGAAATTGATGATGTGTGTGTTCATGAGTCACATGCATACATTCTTTTATGATCGCGACGATATATTGTAAAGGTCATGATGCGGTGTTTGATTTTATTGCGGTCGTGAAGTATAATAATTAATGATGAAATTTGTGATGCGGTGTTTGATTTAATTACGCGGTCGTAAAGTATAATAATTAATGATGAGGTTGTGATGCGGTGATAATGGTACCACATGCATCGTTGCATTGCATTACATCCATGCTCATAAATGATATTGAGCGAATTGTGATTGATTGTGATTGATTGACTTCTATGAACCGATTTCATCGCTTATTATCACCCTTATTATGTAGTTTGAGACTCACCGCTTTCGTTGTTGTTTACCACGGGTAGCCATGAGTGAAGGCTTAGTCCCCTTCACTTCCCGAGTCGATGCAACTCGATCACGTAGCACCTAGGGGATGGGATTTAGACTTAGGCATTTGTTTGTTTTGCTCTTTGTTGAGCTTTTATACTTGATATTCTATGTATTGTTGAGACTGTTGATTATTCTGTTGAGATAGTGTTTTTATTCCGCTGCGTGACACTTATTTTTCTAGTACGTGGTTTTATTGATAAAGTTTTGAGAGTTCCATCCTTTGAGTTGGTGTTACGTATTCTTTAATTAAAGAGATGTGTATTTCATTGGGTAGTTGATTTTAATGAAGTATGTGTAGCATCCCATTGGATGATTTCATGTGGAGATGAATTTTTTTAAACTCTGATTTTTAATTTAAATCGCCGGGTAGAAATGGGGTGTTACAGGTTTCGGCCTCGATGTGGTAGGACTTCGGTCTCCATATCAAATAACGACGGAGTTAACGACGGAGAGCCGATAGGCTAAATAACGACGGTGGAGGTACCTCATTGCATAATGCCCTGTGGTTGGGTTGCATACATGCATACATTTAATAATTTAATGTGTTTTTGAGCTGATTGATAATTGTTGTGGTTATTTGAACTATCGGTGAGTGGTTGTATTAGCTGAACCGAGGTGCTTTAGTGCTATCTCTAACCTTAAGCTTCGTTAAGAGACTCACCCTAGCTGCTTTTATGTTGCTTCTCCTGTCGGCAACTTGCAGGTACACATGAGTGATGGTTGTGCCTAGCTCAAGTTGGTTGTGTCTGCTCTGGTCGTGTAACACTGGGTTGGGGCCGAGTAGATTTTTAGTGCTTTTTATGCCGATCTTGGGTATTTTCTGCTAGATAGTCTTTTGAACTAAAACTATCACCTTTTGTTGTAACTTTTTACTAAGTATTATGGTTTGATGTCTTACTGGCCGAGGTGCCTTATGTTATGGGCTTAGACCCTTTTGCCGATGTGATGCGCATGATTACATGTTTAGTATAATGCTGTGCAGCTTTTTGAACTTAATTGAATTTCTGTTTTCCTTTTAAATCATCAAATGTAGCCCTCCTTTGAGTGGAATTTTGAAACTACGATTTTAATTTAGTAGATCGAATTGATTAGATAAGGGTGTTATGGTGAGACTCCCCTTACCTTAATTAAACCGTAGAAACTATCTTTCTCCGAGTCACGTACAAAACCCACAACAACAAGAGCTCCCTTCTCTCCTTCTTGAGTGGTGCGATCTACTCTTCTCTCTTCTCCTCTAGGTTGCGCCATTTTCTTCCTTTCTTTCTCTCTCTCTTTTCTTTTTTTCTTTCTTTCTCTCCTTTGGTGCGAAATGCACAATCCCTAGGAGCCTAAGTCATTGGGCTTGGGTTCCTGGGCCAATAATACTTGATTCATTATTTCCATACCACTCCTTCAATTAAATAAAATACTTTATGATAAATACTATATTATGACTTAATATAATTAAAACAGTGTAACACTTTAAATAATTTAATCAATTGCTTAATTAAATCATTTAGGGTGTTACAACTCTCCCCCACTTAGGAAATTTCGTCCTCGAAATTCATACCGAGTCAAACGACTCTGGATAAGACTCTTTGATCCCGCTCTCCCGGCTCCCAAGTCATGCTCTCACCAAGAGCTCCCAACCACACTACCTTGACTAAGGCAATGTCTTTTCCTCTCCGCACCTTCACTTCTCTATCATCAATCCTCACTTGGCATAGTTTCCACGGTGAGGTTCTCTCACGCACCTCCACATCATCCATGTGAATCACATGAGGCAGTGCGGAATGTACTTAGAAGGCGTGACACGTGGAAAACATCGTGCAAGTTCGAAGATTAGGTGGCGGGGGCCACCCTATAAGCAACTTTTCCAACCTCTCGGTGATTTGGTACGGTCCAATAAATCTCGGAGTTAACTTCTTTGCCTTGAGCACGCCCAACACGGTCATGGCGTGACCTCAAGAACACATGCTCACCACTGAAACTCCAAGTCCTTTCTCCTCCTATCATGGTAACTTTTACGCCGGCTGCAGGACTCTTTCATTTTCTCTCCGATCATCTTTACCTTCTCCGTAGTCTCCCTAACCAATTTCGGTCCAAGAACAACACTCTCGCCGGACTCATGCCAACACAAAGGAGTTCTACACCTCCGTCCATACAGTGCCTCAAAAGGAGCCATCCCTATACTCGAATGATAGCTGTTATTATAGGTAAACTCAATCAGTGGAAGATGTGTATCCCACGCACCTCCCTGCTCTAGCACGCAAGCTCTCAAAAGATCTTCCAAGGATTTGGATGGTCCTCTCTCTGTCATCCATCGATCCGAGGATGATAAAGTTTGAACTCAACCTCGGCTGGACCCCAATGCCTCCTCGCAAGCTACCCCAAAAACTCGGGACGTAAACCTCGGGTCTCTGTCCGACACAATACTCTTCGGGACACCATGTAGCTTCACAATCACCTGGATATAAATTTTAGCCAACTTTGGCACAGGATAGGTGATGTTGATTGTAACACCCCCTTCTATTATAAGCTAATTGAATTAATGAAAATTATAGTTTTTCAAAAACTTTTCCACGCACCTCAAAGAGGGTGGTACATTTACATAAAACATCATCAAATCACATTAAATAGATCAAACGCATCTAGTGCGTGAAAATGCATAACACGGTCGTATGGGTTAAAACCCTCAAATACCTGTTTTAATGTTTACAATAATCCAGAAATAGTTTGCAACGCAGCGGAAATAAAATTGAGTTCAACATGCTCAAGACATAATCCAATCAGTTTAGTACATAACATGAAAATGAAGATACTAAAGCCCCATCCCCGGTGTTACTATCAGAGCTGACTCAACAAACCGGGCATGGCACCATCACTCAAGATCACCTGCTTGTCGCCACGAGGAGAGCAGCAACATAAACAATGCTAGGGTGAGTCTCTTTAAATAAATAATAACAAATAAAATAAGCATTATAATGAGAAAGCATCTAGCAACATCATTCATGCACATTTAAGACATTTACCATTCACTTATAAGGCCAAGAGCAACAATCACAATATAATTAAACATCAACAAGTATTCCATGAATGTATGATAGTATGCATGTGTGCATTATGCATGTGGATCCATAACCACCTCAAAAACCCCGTCGGGTAACCACCACGTTTGGCCGAAGCCACCCACCATGTTTTGGCCGAAGCCACCCACCACTTTTGAAATGCATATGGTTTATGTGACACCATGAACAAATGCATCACAACACAATAATCACACCACATCAATTTTAAACCACCACGTTATCAAGTATTAACCACCATTTGATCATTTATTACCACCACCTCATCATTAAATGATCACCACCTCATCATTTATTGACCACCACTTGAATAGTTATTAAGTTGATTCTCACTTAAAAACCCAACCACTTCATAAGGACCCTTTTTACACTTAGGGACTATTTTGACCCACCAAAGATTATTTTAATACTCAAGGGATTATTTGGCACATTATGATTAATTTATTATTTAGGAATTTATTGGGCATATTGGGAATTAAATAGACTCTAAGGGACTATTTTATCACGCCAAGGATTAATTTAATTCTTAGGGACTATTTAGTCACACCAAGGATTAAATTAATTCTAGGGGACTAAACTGTCACTTAGACACAATTGGGCATCAGGTGCCAAGGCTAGCCAAAATGGCGCCCCATGACCAAACACCAAAGAGCACACACACACACACACGGTGACACACACACACACACAGCACAGGCGCCAAGTTTCTAGCAAACTGGCGCCCCCCGCACCGCCGCTCCTCGCGCACATCACACACATTCACCCACCAGCGCCTAAATGCCTAGCATTTGGCGCCCCTACAAATCACACGCGCCACGACCACACGGCGCACAATCATTGCGACACGGGCGCGATTCCTGGGAATTGGCGCCCCCTCCGCCAACCTCACTTAAACTGAAGTCAAAGGCGCAACACGGTATTCTTTGGGCGCCACTTTGCTTAGCATTTGGCGCCCGCCGGCCACAACACAACCCAACACTTAGACACTACACCAGCGCGGAATCCTAGTGTTTTGGCGCTCGCACTGCTCCACTCATTGCCCGGCACCACGGCGCCAAATTGCCCAGCAATTGGCGCCCCTACAACAGCACAAACGCACACACATGGAAATCTGCACGACCGGGCGCTGAATGCTAGGCATTTGGCGCCCCTCCAACATCCTCCCCCAAATCACTTCAAAACTAAATTATTATTCAACAATTCATTTTCCCCACAACAACACACACATAATCATTAACTTTTTACCATCAATTCATTATATTCTCATACACATTCTCATATGACCATTTCATCAAACATACCCTATGCATAAATCACAACTCATGTTTCCACAACAACAATTAGCATGTTATGACCAACATAAACATTCCAAACATCAAACAACATGTCATCCACACACATTCACACAACAAGTCATTATTAGAGCCATTCCACCTATAACACATATCATACTAGCTATTATTAACATAAAGGAGAATCCCCTAACCTTGCTTAAGCTTGAATCTTCAACCAACACCAAGGATTACAAGAATGGAGTATCTCCACTATTCCTAGCTGCTGCTAAAAACGTGACCCTCTACCCTTGGGATAAAACGTAAAATCAACAAAGTGGAGAAATGAGACACTAGAACATAAGGGAATGTAACAAGGAGAAGAAATGGAGTTGAATGGAGCTAATGGTTTCACTTACCAACACAAAACTCAAGAAAACTCCTTCCTTTCCTCTATTTCCAGCAACAACGTGAGTTTCCTCTTCCTTTGGGTATCCATGGAAATTCAAAATGGTAGAAATGAGCTTAGGAACTCTTAGGAATGGAACAAGTAAGAGAAATAATGAAGATTAAGACCAAGAATGTGACTTACCACCAAGAATCAAAGAAAAAGTTTCCACTTTTCCTTCCTCTCCTCCAAGAAATCGCACCCTCCTCTCTCTACTCTTCTATTTTTCTTGTTTCTTTTCAAAATGGGTAATGAGACCCTAATGGGAAAACCCCTAAGCTTTATGACTACTATTGGGCCTAAATAATGGCCCTTGGGCCTTATTCTCCACTCCCACTATTAATTCATTCCACCTCCTGTAAATAAAATAATCCAACTTAGTAACTTATTTAAAATAGATTAGACCCCTTTTAGGTAAAATAAACCCAACTTAATTAATTAATTTAATTAAGTGTTGCAAGCCTTAAATAACTTAATTAATTAAATAATTAAATGATTTTGGGCGTTACATTGATAGGAATAAAATGAGCAGACTTGGTCAACCTATCCACAATCACCCAAATAGTGTCAAACCCTCTCACAGTGTTTGGCAACCCAGTCACAAAGTCCATGGAAATGCTGTCCCACTTCCATTCCGGAATCTCCAAAGGTTGCATTAACCTCGCAGGCTTCTGGTGCTAAATCTTTGACTTCTGGCAAGTCAAACATGCGTATACAAATTGCGCTACATCCCTCTTCATACCAGGCCACCAAAACAGTTTCTTCAGATCATGATACATTTTGGTAGCACCCGGATGAATGCTCAACTTGCTCCTATGGCTCTCCTCAAGTATCATCTTCTTCAACTCAAAGATCATCACGAACACAAATTCCTCGCCCTCGAACCTCAACACACCCTGGGTATCCAACCTGTAATCCCCATCCACAGCCTGATCACCAGCCACCAATAAATCAACCAGCTTCACATCCAGCTTCTGGGCGTCTCTTGTAACACCCCCTTACTTCTAATACTACTTAGCAATTAAATCAGAGCTTTCAAAAATCACTCAAGGAGTGCTACATTTTTCTACATGAACTTAACCAAGCAAAACAATAAAACATTTGCGCAGCTAAAGCAAGTGGTAGTGTAATGCACATATATCACCCCTACTTAGAAGGAACCGAGCTCATCAAGTAACAAGTTATTAGTTACAACTTAGTCAAAATAATACAAGTTCCAAAAGACATAGGTTTACAACACAAAATAACCTACATACGTACTTCAACTACACTACTCGGCCCCGAGTGTTACACTACCAGAGCAAAATGACGACGCCTAATGACACTTTGAGTGAGAACCGACCTCTACTGGGGATACCGCTAAGTTGCCACATGAGAGCAACATAAAAGCGGTGAGGGTGAGTCTCTAAACACATATAATAAGGTTTATGACAAGCATTATGCTAAGAAAACACATATAAACACTTCGACACAAAGACACAAATAACAATTATTCAATTGCATGAGTTATATGAATGATGCGGACCCAAAACTCCACGGGCATATGCATGATGGATCCATTAAGACCAAGTCTTCTGCTATCACCTTAGGGACCGGAAGTCCTCTGCTATCACCTTAGGATCGAAGTCCTTTGCTATCACCTTATGCTTATGATTTATGAAACGCCATGAACAATGCATATCACACATCATACACATTATTCAATTAAATCATAACATAATTCCGAAGAACTCACCAATTATTAGACCGCACCTTTTATTCATAAATAGGACCTAAGTCCTCTGCTTTCTCCATATGACCAGAAGTCCTCTCGCATTCACCATTTTCATTTATTTAATGCCCTCGGGGACTTCAACATTTATTTAATCCTCTACTCGTAGCCATAAGGCCAACAAAACACACATATATCATTTTTAGGTTGGGGCCGACGTCTCTACATCGCCGACAACGCTAAAGTCGTCGCCCTTAGCTCACCAACCACCTCGGCGCCTAGTAGTGGACCAATCAGTCACTACGGGCTACCATGTCCCTTAGGACTAAAACATCAATTAGGGACTAAAATGACTACACCATTTAACCCCTCACGCACTTGGCACTCCAAAACGACACTCACAAGTCGCGCCCAGCAATAACCTGCGCTACACTAGCGTTAAAACCACACCTCGGCACCTATAGCACTCAAAGACACACTCGGCACCTCGGCACGCTTGGCACCTCGGCATGCCTACACTCTGCTTCACTCCTAGTCACTCCACTTCACACGAACGTACATCTCACCTCGTCAAGTGCACCTAGGTATGATATACTCTACATCTCGGCCATAACACCTCGGTTACTACACGCTACACGTTATCAACGGCATTTTAGCAGCTAAGCCTAAGTACTTTACCTCGGCCTAAGCATCTCGGCCTACTTACTCTACACCTCAGCAAGCACAAACCGATCCTTATACCTAGTCTTATGTACTCACACGGCAGTTCTTGGTGCTCTATCACTCATCTCTATCCTATGCCTCGTTACTTACGTTTTGACTTACGATCATCACTTAAGTTTCGTTACACTAGTGGTAGGTAGATGCACCTCTACTACCCCAAGTCAACCCCTTCGCTTAAGCCCAGACACACGTTCTCTTTGTTATGAACACTCAACTCCCAACCTACACCTCGGTAGTCTAGCGCTCTACTCCATAAGAACCTTACACTCTCACGCCTCTCACTTTAGCTCACCGATTGAGAGTTTTCTCACTCCCATTTCACTCCTTAGTCTCTCACGACCATCACCTCATCATCTCAACACAAGCTCACTGAAACGAGCTAAACATAGCATTAAGCAAAACGTCAGAAAAACACACAAACACATGCAACACAACTAAGGAAAACACAGCTACAAGTACTCACACATAACACTCATCATACTACAAAATTATACGTGAGAAGAGAGCCCCCTAACCTTGACCAGTTGAGTAAACGACCCTCTCTTCACCGATTCCTCCGCTTAACACTCGCAAGAACTCTTCTCCGCCGAGCTTGAGCTTCTTCCACGCCAAAAGCTCTCCTTCCTGCCTAGAAACCGATCTCACCTACCAACTTCTCTCTCTTACTTCTCCCTTGACTTTCTTAGATCCCTTTGTGGCAAACATGCTTCCTTTCCTTCGACACTCTCACTTAAAGCACACACTTGGGCTTCTAATGGCTCATGGGCCTCTACGGCCACCTTCTCCATTCACTTAAGCATCTCCTAAATGAAATAAACTCCTAATTTAAGTCAATTGCCCTATTATCCTTTTAATATGACCAACCAAAATACCTCCTAATACCATAAGAATCTCACATTAATCTTATGACCTAATAAAATGTTGCAAGTTTTTAAATAACCCAATTGAATAAATAATTGACTATTTTGGGCGTTATAACTCTCCCCACTTAGAATCTTTCGCCCTCAAAATCTCACCAATCCTATGAACACCTCAATTTCATCTATCTCATTTTGTTCCTTACTATCAATAACACCTTCTTGTACACTAAGTACTAGGACATACACACCTTTTGGATCCTCAAAATCCCACTTAATTTATCCAAACACCCTTACCCTACCATTAGGAAATCACACTATAGCAATTACTTAAGGTGCAAATGTTCATCTCTTACATTAATCTATATTCAAGCTACAAATAATATCCCCATCATCCATTCATCCTGCTTTCTCAT